>JAGFZM010000687.1:0-21600 GCA_017657215.1 Limnothrissa miodon
GGGGCATAACAAAATTAAGAACTGAAAGTAAGTCACTATGCCCCATTTACAGTGGAAGTTTCCGTGCATCATGGATTGATTCACACCAAATGCCTCCTTTAAGATAGCGGATGAAAGGAAAATGAATGTGTTGCCAGATCTGGATGCGTCACCTGCAGGATCTTGTCTCCAGTATTGAGCGCTCCGGTGCGTCCAGCAGGACTGTGTGGGAGCACCTGCTTGATGAAGATTCCCTTCAGCTCCTCCCCGTTCCGCAGCCGCTTGATCAAGGAGCGTCCGCCCACGATACTAATGCCTAGAGGCTCATCTGGCTCCAGCCACACCTCCACCCTAAAGATATTAACCACTTGTATTTAAACACAAGACTGGAATCATTTATCTTTAAGGTTGTGATGGTCTTAATGCTCCTAAAAATTAGCAAGTCTCTAGACATGCAGGTCCATTTACTACCATTATCTAGCAAGGTAAGTTACGCGCTAAACTCTAGAATCTTTGGTTGTCTGTTACAAATAGAATGGGTGTCATAGCGACCGCAGGAGGAAGAGTAAATAAACCAGCTCAAAGATTCCACTAATTAAAAGCGACTTGCCTGTGTGGGGGTCCCCAGTGGCTAAAGGCCGGCGTTTCCTCCCCTTCCCCCTCTTCTCTTTGCGGCAGGTAACTGGAAACACAGCACAACAGACAACACACTTGATAACACACTTAACACACTTGACTTAATCTGCTTACAGTGGATAATAACCTATCCATACAGACAATTGATGTTGAAAAGAGCAATTCACATCTAGTCAAGAGACAATGTACTCTAAAATCTCTAGCCTGGATTTAGTCCAGATCCTGATTTAGTCCAAATCTATCAAATCAACAAAATTTAACCTCATTCTTTAAGGTTTTGGGCTGCTAATTTGAACCAAGGAAGAATTAGACTCCCTGACAAGTAAGACATGCTGGCTTCAAGACTGACCTTGGTGTCAGCTACATAAACTTGTCTTTAAAACACTCAAAATGTTTTAGTTTTTTTTTTTTTTTACTTGACAATAATTTCTCTCATAAGCTGCTATAATTGTAAAAAGAAACATCATCTGGTTGCATCTGATCAGAATGACCCAATATGTGTAAACATTATTATGATCCAGCTACATACCTTTGGTGTCCTCTCAGCGTCTCACCCCTTTTCTTTTTCTCACTGACAGAAGAACGATCAGACCTAAAAGAAAAAAAAAGTCATCACAGATGTTACAGCAATCAAGAGTCTTAACACAATAAACAAAAACACATTAAAATAAAAGCACCATATTAATGTGATGTACATATTGTAGCATGGTTGCAGCTAAACCAGACACAGTAACACTCTATTAAAAGTGTTATCCAGCGTTTCTTACCGTTTCTGATAGACCATAGACACTTTATATACAATATATAAACAGGAATATTAAATATTAAGCATTCAAAAAGTTAGGGTGTATAAAAGGGCAATTTATGCTTCATTTTGTCTTGTCAGAAGATGTGCTGGAATATAAGGGTGCTAAAGGTCATTTCTTACCCTGCATCACTGAAAGTGTATCCTGGTCTTCCATCATCATTCAGAGAACCAGACTCTGACCAGGTGTCACTAATCTGGATGCCTGAGGATACTGGTAGAGCTTTGGACACAATACATCACACACACACACACATCACACACACACACACACACATCACACACACACACACACACACACACACACACACACACACAGTTAAAAAAATAGGTAAAGCCATTGACATTTAATATGAATTGTGTCAATATTAATATGAACTGTGTTAAGCCTTATCCTTTGGATATGTTCAAGGATCAAGGAATGTTTCCTTGATATGTATACTAATGCAATTAGTACTAATTAGTACTAAGATCTGCTATTCAGAATAACCACGCTTAAGGTAGGTAGTAAAGCAATATTAGTAATATTATACACTATAACCATTAACATACTAGTAAAAAGATAGGTAGTAAAGAAATATTAGTAATGTTATACACTATAACCTTTAACTCACTAGTAATAAGCTAAGTAATGAGAGGTAATACAATTCATGTTATATACATTATGAACATTAATACTCTAGTGCTGAAACTCGTTAAAGATGAAAGCTGTGTTCTTGTGTTATCAGAAGAAGAAGAAGAAGAAGAAGAAGAAGAAGAACAAGAAGAAGAAGAAGAAGAAGAAGAAGAATCTTACTTGGAGGTAAGGCTATAGGTGCCTCTGCTGCACTCGTCATCTTCTCCATTTCTGTAACATTTTCTTTTACTTTGTTTTTCTGTGTCAGTCAAAAAGAAAAAAAACAACGCATTTAATATGTCTCCACATGGATCGCCTATTTTGGCAGGATAGTGGAGTAGAGTGAAGAAAACAGTCTACTTAAGAATAAACTCCTGCACGTCTTATTTTACTTTCAACATGCAGCAGTAATCTCTCTCAGACAAGTATATTTTAGCATTTAAAATGATCAAAGAAGCCTTTAAAACCTGTAGAGATCAGAAATCTTTGAAGCCTAAACTATTTTTTTTAACTAATTTCTTGCCCTGCATCTTTCACAGACACAAAGCTTTACTGAGATGTTCGTTTTTCTTAGAAGAAAATAATTAATTGAAATAAAATAATATATGTAGTTACAGGAATATATAATTAAAAGGATGTTGATGTATAAGAAACACACAACCCTGACCAATAAGAGCTGAGCTATGCTTTAGACTAGTAACACTAAGCCTAGGGTCTGACTGAAGACCACAAAGAATGTGAGGTCATTTTTTTTTCTGTCTCTTTTCTTTGTTTTTGAAATGTTTTTGTACTTACCTGCACAATACCAAAAGCCTATGTATGTTAGTATGTTTAGTATGTAATGTTTGTACCGTTTGTACCCCCCCCCCCCTACATATAAACAGTGATAATGCTGTAATCCAGAATCTGAAAATGACCATTTATGACCATTACGACTGAAATTCGAGACCAGTGTGACATTTTTTACAGCAAAAAAACAAGCAAAGGATTGTGGGTTTTGGAGTGAAGTTAATGGATTCTCTGTCCACAGGACATGAAATAGAACTACATATATCACAACCGCTGAAGGAGATAAAACCATATTTTTTGCCGTCCTGACAAACATTTGTTGTCGTCTGGCTATGCACTCACCTGCTCCTCTGATAACTGTGGAGTAGGTGAGAATCTAATAAGGTCAGAGCCAGCTTGATCCCTGTCCTTCTCCAGTGAGACCCGTCTCTGGTACATGGACCCAGTCTGCCACTGCTGCTCCTCTATGTCCATCTTTTCCTCCTCATCCACGGCCATTTCTTTCTCCATGCTGGGCGGGGTCTCGGCAGTGGCAGAGGAAGGCTTATATGGGTAGGTTGGTTGGTTGCTTGGGTTGGTTTGGTTGTCATCTGTGCTGAGGTGGGGGGGCTGCGTGGGGGTGTGCTCAGTGTCGAGTAAGGTAACGGGGGAGGCATAGCGGGGCATGCTGTCTAGAATCAGTTCTGGGTCATCATCTTCAAAGGCTTCCTGATCTCCCATGGCTCCAGAGGGGGGCTCAAACACCTGCAACACAGACTCCATCAATAATCTGTGATCACATGCTAATGGCTACATCTATGCTAACAGGTAACATGTCTACCTTATTACTAGACATGATAACAGATATAAACCTAAACATCGTGATATAAGTGCAGATTTCTACAATAAATCTGGAACGCTGTGCAAACGCACACAAAACATGAGATTGAACCAATTTCAACAATTTCATAAGAACATACAGACTCAGCATGCCAGTGCTGGCATGGCCGTTTTCTCTGGTTGTGATGGACATCGAGAGGATGACTTCTTATGTGGTGTTGAAATTGGACTAGTCTAGAAATCTAGACGTAACCTAGCAGTAGCAAATCATTCTGCTCAGTGGGTCCATCTAGATATGAACCATAGGGCTAAGCTGAAGCTCAATATCTTTTTCGGAGTTGTTGAGTGGGCTTAGCACAATGTCAACGAGCGATGTATGTAAGTGGCCAAGGAATAGTGGCTGCTGAATAAGCTTTTATGTTGACTTTGAGTACCTTTCCTGCTCGCTTTTTACTACTACTACGGCAGTGAAAGACATGCCGATTTTGCCCCTGGATTGAGCCAAGCCCATCGGCCATGGTCAGATTATACATTCTTTTTTTTTGGTTTGGGTTGTCAGGCAAGAATTGAACATTAAGTGGTCTAAAAATGGCCCCGTCAGCAGTAGTAGTTTATGACCACCTAATCCTGAAATTACAGACATGTAGAGGCACCTTATGAGGAGCCAGGTTGTCATGATTGGTTGAACTCTCCACTTCAGACTCCTCAATGGAGTCCTTCACAGACTGCCAGTCCTTCACGCCAGCCTTGGTGTCATCTGCCTGCACAGCCACACACACACACCATAACCACATTTCACACACGCGCCATAAATCACTCACACGCACACACACACTCACACACACACACACACACACACACCAAAACCACACAAACACACACCATAACCACATAAATCACACACACACACACACACACACACACACACACACACACACACAGTAACCAGAGTGTCATGTGCCTGTATTTTGTCACTCACTAAAAAAACACAATATGGCCCTTTGTTGATACTCTACAGTACGGAGGATACGTAGACATACCAGAGGCTTACGGATGCCCAGGTAGACTGTGCCAGGAGACAACCCCTTGAGCACGTCCACGGCCTGGGCGAGGGAGAAGGAGTCCAGGTACGTGTCATTAACAAAGACTAGCTGATCTCCAGGGAGAAGACCACCGCTGCGTTCAGCCACGCCTCCAGGGACCAGCGAGCGAATCACAATGACCGAGCTTGTGGCATCCAGAGGGTCCTGTAGAGGGCAGCACAGACCATATAAGGAGTTCCTCAGATTGACAGATATCATGACTGCTATTTTCACGACTAGCTCTGAACAAAGCTGTGTATGCAAAACGACTGTGTTGCTTTATTTTAAAATGTCATAACGTATTTTTTTACACAAACACATCTGTGTCTGTCTGTACAGTGACTGGTGATTATTTTATCTATATGACCTATACACACCAACTTAAAAATTCATATATTACTGATTACCAGTAGTAGCTTATCACAAGGTATGATTTACTGCTTTTTTACAAAAGGAAAACAAATAATATTGAGCAAAATTAAGTTATTAATTATTAAATTAAGCTACAACAGAGCTCAGATTTTTCATGTGGCCCCCGGTAGAAATGAATTGCCCACCCCTCCTCTATAGCCTCAAGTCTCACTGTGTACTGGTTGCAGGCAACCAGCATGTTTGGGGCAGTGCTTCTATTTCTTGATCAGGACAGATTAAATGTCAACCAACTATTAGGGGCTGAAAAGAGGTTTCTACAGACATATCCTTCTCCCATCTCTATTCTACTCGATGGCCCAAAGAATGGTGGCTGTACAGTCTCTTCAAATAGCAAGGTTCTCTACCACACAACTACAGCCTAATGGCAAAAAGACATCTTCAGACCATTTGAATTAGCAGAAGAGGAACTACTAGACTTAAGACTCAGCCCCAGTACCCTCGAATGCCATTATGATTCAATATGGGTATCTGTGTGTAGAGGGGCACCAACAAATCGAAACATGGAAAATAAACAGCAAACAAATCAAAAAACAAAAAAACACCATGCAAGCCTTAAAATTTGCAGTTCTAAAAACATGCATTTCAAGACCCATATCGATGAGCCCTTGAGAGGATGGGTTAACTTTCTTACCTGGTAGTCAAGGATACTGAAGCCTAACCCATGCTCTGCTTTTTCCAGTTCCACCACCTGGACCTCAGAGGCCCAGAGAGCGAGCTCTTCGTCTTCCTCTTCCTCGTCACACACAGCCTCATCATTAGCCTCATCATTAGCCTCACTGTTTCTGCTCCCTGGGCCTGGAGATGGACTTACATCTTCTACTGCAGACACAGACAGCTCCTACATAAAATGTTTTCAAAAAATTAACAAACAAAAACAAACAATTAAAAAATTTTAAAAGCCAAACAGTGCAAGTTTAGCATTTCATTTTCCTACTTTTCTCACTTTATTGTCCCAAAGGGGACATGTAAAATCATGTAAAATCAACAAATGTAAACCAGAGGAGGTTTAATAGGAGCCTCTGATGTAAATGAATGGATCAGAAAGGGATCCAAGTTTGAATCCAACCTTCAGCCCTTTGCATTACCCTAGAATGAACTAATAACAATGCTCCAAGTCCAAATATTTTCAGAAATTAACAAAAATAAATAAATTCCTAATAATATAAACATTGCCTATGATCATTTTGCTAGTCACCAAGTATGAATGCCCTACATTACAATGCCCTCCCTGAGGCTTGAATATTACTGTAACTTGCTTCAGTGCGAGTGTGTTTGTGCAAGACCTGTTCTGGGCCTCCGGTCACTGGGGTGTCCGATCTCCACTCTTGCCCCTCCCCTCCCTCCTCACTCAGCAGTCTGCAGCACACCAGAGTGAACGGGGGAGGCACTTCCCTAAGGAACGCCACCGCTTCCCGACGAGACTTCCCATACAGCTGCACACCGTTCACCTGCATAGGCATACACCGCCACACATACAGTAAGCAGGAGAGGAACTGACATGTAAACACTAGGCCTTGCTGGCTCTTAAAGGGAATGGGACATGGCATCCTCCCTGGTTACTGTACGGCCAAAAAACATAAATCATGAATTGATGAAAGTAAAGAACGTCTGAAAGTAAGGAACGTCTGAAACTTAAAGGAGAAGCTCAGTGTGAATCAATCCCTGTTCCAGGTCACCAAGTGCTGTTTAGAAAAAAAGGAACAAAAAAATTGATATAACTTTGCCAAAAGGTAAACTGGGCATAGTGACCCACTTTCTGTTTCATTTTGGGGTAGTTGGCTGTTCCCCATCCACTTAACATTATTTATCAGCTCATTATTTGGTCGATGTTGCATCCATTTTTTTTACCTACAGACGGCATTCAATGACCTTAAACAACAGGGCTATGGATTGATTCACACTGAACTTCTCCTACAAGTCAGATGATTTTTTTGAGCCATGCGCCATTTTTACCTCAAGTAGTTCATCTTCTGGCCTCAGTAAGCCATGTTTGGCGACAGGCCCATCCGGATTTATAGTAGAGATGTAGTGATGTCCATCAAACGAGTCAAGCTCTACACCTAGACGCATGGTATGTACCGGATGCAACTAAGCATCCACCACACCGGGGGGAAGCAGATATCAGTACTTGAATCACTACTTGAATGCTTACAAGCTTTAACTCCTTTGAATAAACACAAAAAAAATACACAAAAATATTTTCTACTAGTCCAGCTACAAAACTATCAAGATGTCCTTTGCTACCTTTGAGGATTTCTGAAGCTCCAAATCGTCCTCAATGTGGGGATCCATCTGCAAAACCTAAGATCAAAAGACATCATTAACAAACAGCGACTGTATACTGTACTCTAAAACACTTTTGAAGACAACGGCTGTATCTCACCAGGACATCATAGTGTGGTCCAAGCGCCTGCTCCCACTTCTCCCTCAGTTCACACTCAACCAGGCCACTTGGACTAGCAGCTGACAACAATATAGAACATGAAGAACACACAGTATAGTATAGTGTAGTATAGTATAGTATTGTAGAGTATAGTATAATAAGACCCACTTCTGATTGGATCTGAAGCAGTGTTGGTTGATTCCGGTGACTCCATGACAACAGCCTGCGGGATGTCTGATCTAACTTTGACCTCTGATCTCCTCTGTGATACCTGAGAGGACTCTCGATGAACTGAAACACACACACACACACACACACACGCGCGCGCACGCGCACACACACAAACACACGGCTTTACATATATGCCATGGCTGTGTGTTAGGCATGTTCCTTTACCAAGTGCCAACGTTTAAGACTTCATATGATGATTCCTACCATCTAGTTTTCATATCTTTTTATTCATCCTCGGCTACCCAAAACAGGTCCAAGCTTAGCTTGGTGCCCCGAAAGGCAACAGTTTAATAAATGAGTTGGTGTCACACACACACACAGCTGCATATTCACACCAGTCCATTAAGACATTTTCTCTGGGGAGAACTGACAAATGAAACGTTATGAAAAATCAATGTTCTCGTGCTTAGAATTAATAGCACGTTCTTGTCGGACACCTCATTCTATTGGAAAATGTGGAGTGATTACTAGAACAGAATTACTAGAGCAGGAATACAGAATCTTTGGTCCTTTTCAAAATAATTTACCTTGTATAATGCTGGCTAAACAACTGCCAGGTCTGTTTACAAACATGTAGGCACATCCCAATCATGCAGTGATGTAAAGGCGAATCCCATTTCTCCCCTTAGCCCTTTGCCTTGTTTTTGCACATTAGTGCAAGAAAAGGGGGCAGATCTAGGGTTACCTGGCCCTTTAAATAAAACATTTCCACGACCACAGTCCAAAAGAAGGCATTTCATGCGTGTAACTTTCAGCCACTTTACTCAATAGAGCAGCAAAGGAGAGTTTTGGTATTCATAAAGACACTTTAAAATCGTGGAAATGGGATTTTGTTTTATATTCAGTTTAATGATGACAAAAATGTACAATATTCAGCCAAATTTTTCAACATTGTCTGAGGCGATTGTTATGCTAATGTGATGTTGACGTCCTTTATGACACTTTTTCGTCTTATATTTCAGATAAGAGTTTTCAGAGCGTTTTCAGAAGGTAGTGAATTTACATACTGTAAATAACGTCTCATTGTATTAGGAACATTTTCACCACTGACCCTTCTCTGTCTGTTTGAAAGGGTAAGGGATAAGGGATAGACTATGGGGTAGGGGTAAAGAAAGAAAGAAATGGGATTTAACCTCCCTGTATAATCTCCATGTACAATTTGCATAATCCCAGCCAATATTTGTATATTTGCATTTGGAATGCATCCAACTTAAGCGATAAGCCCTTTGTGCCAGTTGTATACTGTGCATACGGCACTGTTAAGGGGTGTTGTCAGACACAAAGCACAACGGAGTATCTTTAGGCAAAACACTGTGTGCTTACTGAAATCAGACCTAGGTTGGGTCATGGAATGTCTAACCCAACTAAACATTCTCACCTGCAAAACATTTGAAAGAAATCTAATCCTCTTAGCTCATGTTGCATATCTTTATGGCCAAACCATAATATCAATCAACCTCTGGTTTGTGTGGCTTCTTTATTTCAGCTTTTTTCTTCTGCTGTGCATTCACCCTACATAATACTGCAGTGATATGGTTAATATTCCTTGTGTTGTTAGGAAACAAACTGCTTAAGGTTTTACACAGTATACTCTAATTATGGCCGCAATTATGTGTGGTTACTCACCCTTGTCCAGGGATTTTTCAGTGGGAACATGTTTGGTTGAAGCAATTTTGCGAACTACCGTGAGGGTCACTGTCTGGCCAGTCTGCTTCATCACCTCTAAGACTTCCTGGTTGGTGAAGCCCTGCAAATTCACTCCATCGAGCTGTGGTGGAACACAGGCAGAAGAGGATGAAATACAAACACAAGGGAAAACACTGGTCAAGACAAGTTTTATGGTTATTTCAACCATACACTGTATATATGAGACAAAACTGTTTTTCTGAATGAAGGTCAAGCTAATCCTGTAAATTTAAGTACTGTAAATGTTAGCTACCTGTTAAAGTATATCTTACCGCTATAATCCGGTCATGAACGCGAACGTTCCCACTGTGATCTGCAGCACTGCCTGGAACTACATGCTTCACATATATGCCTACAGCGTCTAACAAAGGGGTAGCAGGTGGCAAAAACATTCACAAAATTCAGAAAGTTTACAAATAAAGAAATAAAAAAAGAATCCAATGGATGAAAAAAAATGAACGAATCAGAGGCCTCATGGTTCACAAAATCAGAATATGTAATGATTGCAAATTATCTGAAAAAATATTTTTTAAATGATCACGTGATTTAATTATAGAGAATATAAATCATGTTTTTATCAATCAGTAATTCTATGTCAAATCACACGTTTGGACCTCATTTCATGCTGATTTGATCATTTCATGAAACTGAAATGTCTATCTTGGATTAATACTGAAAGAATTCTAAGCTTACACTGTTTGATCAAAACAGAGGAGGAGATTTCTTTCTCTTTAACTTGAAATATCTCTTAATATACCGTAAGTTTCACAGAAACATTTTTTATACCATTGTAATGCTGGGGGTTTGTGTGGGTTATTTCTGGAGCTGCTAGGAAACCAAAGGGGGGAACTTTTAAACTTTTAAACTCAGGTTTAAACATTTGACAACTCAGTAAACATCACAAAACTTTGATTTAGAAGCCAGTGGCAGAAGAAGGTGTTAACCTTTTTTAAAAGGCCCTCCACTATGTTTTGTAAATGTCTGTATGCAATTGATTGAATTCCTTCATTGTAAATGTGTTATACAGTTACCTTCGCTAGTTAATGCATTGTGTCCTATGATGGAGATGCCAAGACTCTGACCCTCTTTCTTCATCAGAGGAACTTCATGAATCTCATAACCCTGTAAGCTGGGCTGCAGAAACAAATATATATATATATATATATTATAAAAATATTATACATTATAAAAAAAACAATCTGAATCTCAATCAGGTTTTATTGGCCGAGTATACTTGCATATACAAGGAATTTGACTTTGGTAGGTAAAAAAAAAAAACTATTAAAGTATCATAACCTAAAAAAGGAGGTCCTTAGAGCATGCACACAAATGGTGGGAAGAAAAATAAATCCATTATATAACCATAAATATGAAATCATGATCAGGATTTCATGGAGTATCAGACGTGTGTGAAGTCATGGAACACCGGACGTGTGTGACGTCACAGAGTCCTGGAGGTGTGTGATGTCATGGAGTACTGGATGTGTGTGATGACATGGAGTACAGAATGTTTGTGATGACATGTACTGAATGTGCACAATGTCTCCACGTACGATTTTGCTGGATCTGCTGTCCCTCTGTACAGGCACGGGTGGGGGTAATGCTGCAACAGGTGCGGAGACTGGGGCCGGGGGTGGAGGGAGAGGTGGAGATTGCTGAGGCAACCTCAGAGGATCCCGGGCAATGAGCATACGCACACGACTGCCACACTGCTGCAAAACTCGCACCACCTGATCACTAGCCAGGCCCTGTGTGGACGTGCCACCAATGCTCAGTATGTGGTCCCCGGTGCGCAAGCGGCCATCCTAACAGAGGGGAAAAAAAACAACACCACAACTGAGCTGTATTCAAAACATATCTAATAACATTATAATATTATATCAAATATACAATATTATACACAATATTAAAAAAAAACAACACATGAAACGTTATGATTGTCGAAGAGCCCTCATTTCTAGTCCTGTTCAAGACACTTTCAATGTTCTTTAAACACAAGACACTTGCCGTGCCCTCTCTAAACTTCCAACTAAAATCCAGAAAAATGAATTTACAGGACAATTATAGGTTAGAACTAATTATAATTTCCACCACTTATCACATGTCGATTACCCATGGAGTATCATGGTCAAAGAAACTGAAAACTCTACTCCTGTTCGTTAATATGACTGTCATGTGTTCATGTGTATGTAAATGTGAGGCATACATTGTAAAGTGCTTTGAGTGTACCTTAGAAGTATAAAGCACAATAGAAGTAGGAGGTTTACGTTCACAACTAAACAGGAGAAGAGACATATTATACTGTAGTGTCTAATTTGAAAAGGAAGGCTCTTCACAGGTCTCTTCATTTCATAGAATCTGTGTACACACTTGTGTGAGTAGTGGTCAATATTTCAATTAGAATATGTAATAACTTTGACGTGACAACTCTTAGGCATAAATGTTCACAGTTAAGGGGGGAAAAAAAACTTGTTTCTTTTGTAACTGAGAAAAAAACGTGAAGGCATACAACATATTCAGTGTGGTCTTAATAGACCTGATTTGCCCACCAGCCCAAATCATGAATTGCCAGCCACAACAAAGGGCTGATTTTGAGCGCTTTTTGGAGCATGATGTTCAGTGATGTATGAAATGTAGCTGAGCTGCACACTTGTGGAGCTGAACAAGGAGCGTTTTGTGCCTTTGAACAGCGTGGACAGAAGCGATGATGTGGCAGAGAGAGGAAACACAGGGCTGCTTTAAATACAGAAAAGCACTTAAAGAGTTTTTAAGATTTCACAACAGATTAAAACATCTGCACCTAATGTTCTCCAAGCTTGTCAAACATAAGCTGAAATACTGTTCCACTGTTCTAAAATACTGTTTATTTTCTTCTGATCTTAAACGGAAAAGTTACTGACAACAACTGTAGTGACATGCTGATAAAGGCTCGACAGCAGATCACAGCCCTCCCCTCAGTGCCCCTGAAAGTGACTAGTGTTGGGCTCCGTCCAAACCACTTGTTTAGTCCCATACAGCCAGAACTGGGCTTGAACACCGTGTTCTGCACACTTAGAACTTGATGAGTTCAAGTGAAACTGGGTAATTTGGGGGACTTTTTGGTACATTATCAACAATCTGACGACCTTGGGTGTTTTTTCCCCTCACAGATTACCATTTCCTGTACGTTCAGTAAAAAAAAATATTTCTGTATTGTATGTGTGCTCCCTGGGCTACCTTGCATTGGTATGTTAAAGGTATTTGCACAAACAAAAATAAATAAAAAATAAACTATTATTTATAGATTCCTGCAATATTTAGGTAAAATCTCGCCAAGTGTAAAGAATGAAAAAATGTAAACTGTGTTTCTTTCAGTCATTCTGACACACAAATCGTGATTTATGTAAATGATGATTATAAGGAGATTTTTTTCACCTTTTTACACGTTTCAAAATACATGTAAATACATTAATAAACAAAACAACGAAAAACACAGTTTGATTTAGCTATCTACAGAAGGATACTAAAATGTACATGTTCGTAAATAAGTTTTAATGCGTGCTTTCTATCATGTACAGTATGGAATTAGATAACTAATTTGTCCATGTTATTTCCTTTAAAGATGAGGAAGTTTGGGAGCAGTAGGATTTGGTCTTCAACCACTGGCACAATGAATTCAACATGCTGTTAAAGCTGATAGATAAATTAGATAAGTAAAGCAGAATAATCACAAACCTTGTGAGCCACGCTATTGGGAACCAGAGTCCTCACGACTACGCCGCTGGCTTTTCCTCCCACAATGCCAAAGCCCAACCCTGAGCCATCATTGACCAACTCGATCTCCTCAACATGACCCCACTGCTCCTGCAAAGAGAGGAAGAGGGTGGATATTGTCAAATATTTTATTTTTACACCGATGGCAATTATGATGATATTCCATTATAAAATGGGTGACCATACAGTAATTTTATGGCACAGGATAGTATTTTGCTGTGTTGCACCAAGTTGTAATAAAACATTTGACCAGTGGTAGAGATCATATCATACTACCACCTACACTACGGATATGAATTAGTCTGTATTCATAATGCAGCCAACAATTTCTTGTTGTATCGTAACAAACAAATTTTATTTACTGCTGCTGAGATATCACCACCTCACCGCCTGCACTGTAAATAAGTCTGGTCATTTACTGTTCGACAATCAATACAAGGTCCCACAACAATATATACTCACATACATATAAACAGTATATAAAAGCACACAGTAATTAGGAATCTCGTCTTAGGTCTATCTGACCTAAAATCTTCTAACTTCACTCTTCAAAAGACAGAAACCTGCACTGAAAAGCTGATGCTAATATGTTTTGTATGAAGAGCCAAAATCTACTCTGTACATGTATTCTTAGGACAAAGAGCTGAACTATAAAGTTTCAAACTTAGCTCCTCATCAGTGCATTTAATTTTTATTTTTTTATTTTTATAAAAGGTGATGTGCTATTTAAACATAAATCCCAATAGTGTAAAATAGAGCATAACTAACAGTAACCCAATAACTGGGACTGAGTTAAATACATATACTGTACTTATAATTAGCAACAGTGCATTATCTTTAACTTAATGTTCTGTCATTTAACCCAAATAAACAGTAGTTGATGGCGATTATGAAACAAATGACTGTGCACACTGACTTAGCTGCTGTTGTCTGTTAGACCAATGTTCAGGCACCTTAAACCATAGCAACAAGCCCCTGCCAATGCATTTCAAAGACTGTCCCAGTGTGCTTGGCTGAAGTCCTAAGCATTTCTATTCCTACATTCAAATGTTAATCGGGGGGATTTCTACTTTCTTCTTAGAACCCCTCCAACTCCCATGCCCCACCAGTACCACTAATCTGGTACTGATATGGATTGACTGTGTAAGTCAGACACATCTTCTTGAAATTAAACTGCACAAAGGCAAACAGTAAGTGCATCTGACTGTCTCAAAATAAAAGAGTCCTACTAGATTTAATTTTTGCTCTCCACTGGGAAAAGTACTTATTCAGAAAAATAAGGACTTTCCCAAACAATTATTTTTAAAATGCTGACCTATCAAATTTCTTATTACTCATCATAAAATCTTTATAATGTCAATCGTTATTTAAATAATGTTGTGATGAACACTGTGTAGGAGGGGTTCTACAATGAATTAACCACTGCTTTTTAAAATTAATTGTTAAGTTAATCGTAAAGAGAGTTAATTATACTAATGTGGCTGGGCCAATGAATGAACAGGTGTAACATAGTGTTTACAACCAAAACATGTGTTTTAAAGATGCAGTTAAGCATTACCGTGCGAAAGGGTCCTGCCCCTGAAACCGAGTCCCTTGCCACAATAAGTTCAACGTACTCCCTCTGCTGTTGCAGAAGACTTAACGCCTGGTGTTGAGTCACGTTCTCATCCAAGGGCATTCCATTGATGGCCAGAATTTGATCATTCTCCAGAAGTTTCTCACTCCTGGGTGAAGCATACACAAGTTAAATGTGGTTATGTTCTTTCATATAATGTTTTTTGTGGTTAGTTTAACCATTTGTGCTTTTGTAAAATGTAGGGCTAGTATGAAAAGTTATGTTCTGACTGCAACTGGTTTCCAGATGGGAACTTTTTAGATGACTTCCTATTTTGGAGATGAGATTTAGAGGAGTTCCTACTTAGGAGAAATTAAGGTGCAACACACCCAAGGTGTGACTATCACTTTAAAGTCAAAGGTTCAAAATATTGCACATACAGTAAGAAGCATTTTTATGTGCCTTGAGGTTGGTCATGATTTGATGACTAAAGCACCTTTGTCACATCATCCTGATATGCTTTAGAATCACATCTGGCTTGTCCTGTGCTTTTCAGGGACCACAGACATAATCTGTATGCCATGCAAAGAATCATACTTAGCCTTCTAATCTCATTTACAGAGTTGGATAAACTGGACCAAACTCTGACAGAACACTAAAGGCAACCTTCTGCGCTGTTCAATATCAGTAGCTGTTCAGTATTGAGCTTCTTCAGTATCCAAACTAGTAGCGGGATAGTGGTGTGCATTAGCTTGTTACCTGTCAGCAATGCTTCCTGGTTGTATATGTCTGATGAAGACACCATGGCTGCCTACTCCCTCTGGTCTCAAACCTACTACACTGAAGCCCAAACCGCCTGACACAGGCTTGGGTAGGCGCACATGCTCAGTCCTTCTTCCCTGTGAACATATAGCCAACAATAGACCATGCTGATGCCTCAAGAAATATGCAAGACTTTGAACGTTGGGCAACTGCACAGGTAAATGTAATTATTTAATTCTATTCAAAAATTACATTTAATTTCAATTACAGCTCATTAAAAAAAAGGATGACATAAAAATGCGATTTAAAAAGTCTACATACTGTAAGGATACAGTTGGAGGGAAGAAAAGAAAAAAACAAAACCTTAGCTGCTGACTGGATCCACATCTGAAGCTGTTCAGCTGAGTGCCTGCTGACCATGGAGGACAAGCCTGTGCCATTAGACCTGATGGAACTCCCGTTGCTGGGAGGACAACTGGCACTGAAGATGAGCTGGCCTTTGCGAGAGAAACTGAACTCACTGCAGGTGTCTGGGGGCAGACCGTTCAGCTGGCCAAGAGACAAACACAGGAAGGGTTTTCAAAGCGCTCACAACAGTGCCCACAGAACTTTGCAGTTCAAAGTATATACACAATGGTATAATAAATGATCTCAAAAACATATGACTTCACATTTCCATTCATACAAGGGCTACACATCAATTGGTTTGTAATGCAAAATATTCTCTGTGTGCCTCTGTATTCACACAAGACCCAAAAATATAAAAAGCCACTGAATTCCTACTTTTTCTTTGTTTGCTGGTTGAGTTTTATAGAGTTCAATAATGACATGCTATTCATGCATAGCATTCCTGCACTGAATCAGGCTACAAGAAATGATGTGAAGGGAGGGACACATCAATGCTCCAGACTGTATGCCTCACACCTCTGGTTGTGCATATCTAGCCAGATATGCTGCTGACTGGTAAGATTTTTTTGTGATCTGAAGCAGTTCATTAACTTCTAGAGCTGCCCCTAGAGGTGCATTGTACATTCTCGTTAGATTTCACAGATATTGAGAATTATACCAGCCTGGGCCTGCCCATACCTCCTGTGACGGCACATTGAATTTCGCGAACTAGTCAGTCTGGCGAAGCTGCCGTTTAAGAGCATTTCTGTTCCCAAAAAAGTGGGAACCAATGAGAAACAAAACATTAAAAAAAAAAATATTATCAGCTTTCTGAATAGAAAGTGAAACGCCTTCAAGCTCTAAAAAGGACTCCAGCTGCCTTCAACTGAACACAATGACTACCATGACCTGAATTAATTTCCACCTTTACAATGCTTTGTGAGCTTAAAAAAATGTGCCACAGTAATAAAAACCCTTACTTACATAGGGCAAATACCCGATTTCAAAACACATGGTATGTAACTCTCTTACTTTCAATGACAAAACCTAATGGAACTGAGCTTAGGAACCTAAAAAGTTCTGCAACATTCTTGTGTTGTCAAGGATATATTGTATAACATACACTCAGTGTGAAGTATATGTGTAGACCTTAATATGACATCACTTTTATAAGCCACATCTATGCAAGAGGCAAAGGGAGGAGGGGATCAATAAATTCCAACACAGCTCTTGCGGGCCCTAAACAGGTAACGTATTAATGACCTTTAGACTCAGATTGTGGAAACTTATCGGTCTCCAGCTTATTTAGCCTAGGCTGACGGCGCAAGTTCCAAGCCATTCCATCAATATATCTCAAACAAGGCAGTTACTCAAACAAGACAGTAGATATTAAGGCTTGATAGATCCGAACACAAGCACAAAAAAGCTTTCACCACAGGCTTTATGCACAATGGATTTTCAACTGACATTTTCATTGGCACTTGTCTGACCTTCCAAGCACTTACAATATGAAGGCAAGGTTCTGTTATTGCTATTATCTTAATTTGGTATGTGGATTGCTTCTTGTGAACAGCTTTTTTTCCCCCCTCTCCTCTCTTGCATCAATAAAAACTCCTGCTGAATACGAATACATGGGTGGGTCAATGCCTTACTCCAGGACTATGCTTTTGCAGAGGGTATGTTTTACCCTATTAAGCTGACTCATACTAAGAAATTCACTTTCAATTAGGCAGCAGTCTTCAAGAGTACATAATTCAATTTCCCTTCCCACAAATTCACCTTTATGCAGAGCAGAGCCCCCCACTGTTTCTATGTCTATGGATGAATTGAATGCATTAATAGTTTTGTGCCATGGACGACAACACACTGTCTTGATGACCAAGTCCATTTCCAGGGATAAGTTTCAACATTTTCTGACTGTGCAGCTTCACAATCAAGAATAAATAAAAATGTAAAAAATAAAAACCCTGCTGGAAATCCTACTTAATTTGAACATTGCTGACCAAGTTTCATGCTTCTCTTCTAAACAAATGTTCTAAACAAAAGTGTTACTGAAATAACTATGAATTTGGCAAAATTTCTACCTTAAGCACTGTGGATAGATGAGACTTAGGCTAAAGTGTCAAAACACAACTGTAACTCATCATTTCAAAACAAATTTCAAAAAAGCATTCCAGCATGTTGCTTTTCTGGACAGCAGGTACACACACCTGGTCCTTGAGCTGCTTGACAGAATGCTGGAGGGTGAGGATGTGTCCAAGCAGTGGACTCTGCAGAGCATCTCTCAAGGCACCTAGTCTCTCACTATGGGTCCACTCCTCCTGCTGAACCAGTTTCAACTGCAATCGATCAAGAGCTTGAAGCACCTGCTGACGCTCCAGTGATGACACTTGGAATACAAAAGTACACACACAGTCCATAAAAATTACAAGAAGAAGATGCAACACAAGCAGACTGAAAAAAAAAAAAGGTATTGCACTAACCTACAATATGCGAAGGATGTTTGGTTCATACATTACAAAACTCAAATATAGGCTACTATACAAAACCTACCTGTAGGGACATTTTCAAACATTGTTCATCCAATCTGTGACGGCTCTGGTAGACAAAGGAAACAGGGGTTTATATGATGGACATGTCTAGCCAAGCTAGGATGTAGTTTGTAATATATCAGCATAGCAAAGAGGTCTAATCCCCACAAAATAGTGACTTAACAGTTCTACAGTGTGGTAAGAAGAACTTAATTCAAAGAAATGATTGTATTTTAATCCCTTTAAATGAATCAGGTTGTCACCTTAGGCTGTATGTTAGTGACACAGTAGTTAGTGATAAACTTTAGCCTACATACAGGCTATTTAGTTAAAATCTAAAGGTCATTACATCCTAATAAAAAGGCAAGCTAAGGGAAGATTTACAGTACATTATCCACCCCGTTATATTCGACAACACAAGTTATTTTTTTATGTAGTCTACCTTACCTGGCCGACAGAAGTTGGAAAATGTACGCAGCGCACCTCACCTTAAACAGGAAGTGAATGCAGATCTCAGGGGTAAAAAGTTAGGGCGGGGAACAAACTAGCTTTGCCAGCTAAACCTGGTATCGAATTAGGTTCACGATATCTTTGTATAGGGGGGCACTCAGTCTAGTAGAACTGCCGTACTTGCCTACATTGTAACACTATAATACCCTATACTATAATGTAACAACCCAATCTGAAATAGCGTCAGTTAAAACAGAAATAGACAGTCATCTCTGTTTTTCTGATGACCGCAAAAGGTGCAGTAAAAGCAGCTAATTTACAAAATTAACAGCATATTGACAGGAGCAGAAATATTCAGACATGATCTTTAAAATTCTATGAAAGCACTAACTTAATCCGTGAGTAAAAGAACGAACCGATGTTGTATTATACAAGGCTGCAGTATAAGGTTATTAATTGCAACAGGTGAAACGTTAACGTTAGATGACGTCTACCCCAAACAATGAATCAGAAACGGTAGTCAAAAGAAGTCGAAGGAAGAATGGACTTGACTTTTTGAAAATTAGTTGGCTAACTGGTAAATAGCAATAAAAAAGAACGTTTAACTGATTACATAGCCAAAGTCCCACTCTCTCATAACGTTAATAATAGCATACCTTGCTAGTTTTTAAATCTTCAATGTTTGCATTATTTCGCTACTCAGCGGCTTGTGGTGTCAGCCAACCTCGGTTAAGTTAGCCAAGTCATCGCGACGCTACTGAAATAAAAATGTTCTTCGATTTAGGCACAAATAGAACATACTTGCAATGGAAATTTTGCCAGTTAAGGTGAGAGTCGTATGGTAGCAGTAACGTTACAATATAAGTTCAGATATAATATTTTAAAATAATTGTCCTTGATTTTCTGCAGTGTGCCTTTAAGAGCATCTTGGGTCACGTGATGAGGTACTTCCATCATGGCTGCTCCGTGGCTTATGATGTTAGAGCGGTCCTTGTTAGCAATTATAATTATTACTCTCTCTTTATGCTGGGATTTGCAAGGAAGTCTTGTCAGTGACATCGACAGCTGCGAAAAACTACGTCTCGGACAGTATCCTTCAACAATCAATTGTCATGTTTACAACTGAGATATGCTAACAACATGACTGGACAGTTGGTAGCGATTCCACTAACGTCAGCTAGCCAGCTATTAAATTTTTCGATTATGACTTCATCCATAAAAAGAAGTCTTGTAAATGTCAATGTCAAGAAGCTAACGTTTACCAAAATGTTAATGTTTAATGTTGCATAAGGTGGCCCTTCACTTGCTGTAATGGTTAAGCGGATAGTGGAGGGAACTAGATCTATAGAGATTAGGCCACTTGCATGTTTTTGAATAATAAGGTTATTCGAGTAATCTGTATCAACCTTAAATGTATGTCTGTATATTGTATGTAACGTTGTCGAAATTACTTTGAATAAGCTGGTATGATCTTAAGTTTCCTCGCATAAATTATGACCTAGGGGACATTCCAAGTAGGCGGTTTGTCAAATTGAAGGTTTAAAGGTAGGGTCTACAATTCTGAAAATAACTGGGCTCTGAGACAGCTCTTCTTTCTAGAGGCCACTAAAACTTTTAATTTTTGTGTCAAAACTTTTAATTAATCGGTTGCAATGGGGGTGTGAAGAGTATTTCAAGCAATATGTTAAAAAGTGCATGCTCCAAAAACCATAGACCCTACCTTTAAGACAATGATCAATTGATTCATAATTTTGTTTGTAGACAGTATGTGAAAAAAAAAAAAAGCTATGGTTAGTAGATTTCATGATCATATGCCAGATGACCTTAGCTAAGATCAGGTATCTTTGTTCAGACCCCAAAATAAATGATGCAACTCAGGAACCAGAAGCATGCAAAGATTCAATTGCTTGGGGTGAGTAGTACTTTTGTGTTTTAACAAAGATTCAGTTGCTTTGGGTTTTGTTTAAAGTAATATTAGGCCTACCTTCAGCCCTCCTTGTACTGAAAAAAAAATACTAATGGATCTTTTCATTCGGTGGAATCCATGGGCATTGAAGTGGGGCGGATTGGACCTACTTGGGCCCCATGCTTTCAGGTGATAGAACTGTGCCAGTGCCCTTTCCTGCACCCGATCTTGAACTGGCCAACGTGCTTAAGACAAAAATCTGAAACAAAAATACAGACCGCAACAGAAATTGTCACTAACAAACTAAAAAAGCTCAAGAAAAGTATCAAGATAAATTTAAGATTAAATAAAAGTGGCAATAGACGTGGATATTTTTTTGCTTTCTTATTTTTGATGGCAAAGCAACGTCTTCTGTCAATGTCATATCATGGGTTCACATAATAGTATAAATGTGGTCTGTTCACAAGCAAGCACTTTCGTTTCTCAGTGTAACTGGTGGTTCAGCAAAGCATTTGACAATACTTATAATTACTGACTGTACTATACTACTTTTTATTTTTGATTTAATGAAGCAAAAAACTAGGTAACAAACACAAATGGCTTTAAAAACCTTTGCTTAACAGTGTATGTGTTGCTCTTGCATTCTAAATATCCAATTGCTTTTATTTACAGTTGAATGTAAACCAGCCCCCAATGTCACCTGTCAACTTGCCAATGGGACAAGATTTAAGTTCAGTGGCGAAGAAGTTGGGTTCAATAGAAGCATTCCCTGCAGAAATGTGTAAGTTAATTTCTATT
>JAGFZM010000688.1:3048-24380 GCA_017657215.1 Limnothrissa miodon
TGTGTGTGTGTGTGTGTGTGAGTGCAGGCGTGTGGTGAGCAGCTCTGCTCTGCTGCTCCCCGTGCTGCTGCCCCGTCTGTACCCTCCCCTGTTCACGCTGTACGCCCTGGACAAGGAGAAGGAGGAGGACGTCTACTGGGAGTGTGTGCTGCGCCTCAACAAGCAGCCCGACCTCGCGCTTCTCGCCTTCCTTGGGGTGCAGCAGTGAGTTATTCACACACACACACACATAAACACACATAACGCTACATTACAATACACTGTCAGAATATGACTTTTTTCCTCCTCTGCCTCCCTCAAACTGGAAAACAGTATGACCTAATAAGTACTTCTTTTTTTTTTCTTGCAGAAAATTTTGGCCAGTTTCTGTCTCTGTACATGGAGAGAAACAACAAGTAAGCGTTTGTTCATCATGAGCCTTTTGTTTACGTGTTTCATTCCACTGGATTTATTTAACCATGACAAAATGTACAGAACACAGATGGTTCAATGTACAAAGCAATGTACATAGCAAAGTGTACATTGAATATTGTGTACACACACCAACAACCTTAGCACAATGTATATTGAATATTGTGTACATGCACAACATACACAAACAACCATAGCACAATGCATATTTTTCATTGTGTACATGGATTTTTCCTGAATAGCTGCTGATAATTGTGGCCATAAATGTGTTTGCCAGGTGGTGTCCAGCACAAAGGACGCCTGCTTCGCCACAGCAGTGGAGACCCTCCAGCAGATAAGGTCAGTCAGCTCATTCTTTTCCCCCATGGATGGTGAAGGGTGAAAGCTTTAATAATCTCCTAATGACTTTGGTAGTGCTGTTGTGTTTCCACTTTTTTGCTCATCCTGTCTCCTTTTTTTTGTTTGTTTGTTTTGTCTAGCACAACGTTTACTCCGTCCGACAAGCTGCAGGTGATCCAGATGACCTTCGAGGAGATCACGCAGGAGGTGCTGGCACTGCTGAAAGCGGACTTCCTGTGGTCCATGGACGACCTGTTCCCGGTCTTTCTCTACGTGGTCTTGCGTGCTCGGTAGGTAGCTCGCCCCAAATAACATGGAATCTCAAATGTGTCCTTTGTCGTGTGTATTGTGTAACTCCTTCATACTTTAAACCAAGATTTTATTTTTTTTGCGTTTGTATTTTTTTATTTATTATTTTGTCAGGCTACCATGTTTGATCATGATTGGGTAAAAACGTCTGTTTGAGTTTAATGCCAAAAAGCCCTGGACAGTCAGAGCTATAATTACATACAATATATGCCGTTTAAGCAGGTCATCTTTGCACGACAAGGGTCACACAATCTTTTCAAAACCTAAATCTGCCTTTTGAAATGTACAAAAAGAAAATGAGAATATCAAGTAAATGGTTGCAAAACACTATTTGAAAGTGTTTTTATTTATTTACTTTTCTAAAATAAATAAAAAAAAATTTCTAGCTTTGTCATCAGACGCAAGTCGTTAGCCGGGTTAATTAAGATAACTAAAATAGTTAATTATTAATAATTTGTCCTAAAAAAATTCTGTCAAAGGTATTTAGTCACAGGTATTTTCCACCCTTTAAGCTCTAACCATTGTAAGATTTTAAAATGATGAATGAAGGGACGAGCCGTGTTTCACCTCATCCAGACAGCGTTTGCTGTAATCACAATGTGGATTAGTCTCTGGGTGTGTGTCGGAGACCTTGGCCTTAGATGAGACACTGAGTGCTGCGTTGAGGGATGGCATCATCAATCATGCAGGAGTAGTGTAATCTGATTAAATGAGCGCTGTGCTTTTGGCTGATCGGGTGCGCTTCTCGCTGTCTCCCACAGAATTAGGAACCTGGGTTCAGAGGTCAACCTGATTGAGGATCTGATGGACCCATGCGTGCAACATGGGGAGCACGGCATAATGTTCACCACGCTCAAGGTAGCGCACACACACACACACACTCACACGTGTGTAATGTGTGTATACACACACACACAAACACACGTACACATGCACACAGAAACAGATAGTGACGCAGTCACACAGACACACACAGACAGAAACACAGGTTCAACTACGGACACAGGCACACAGGCATATATAGCCACACAAACTTGGGCACATGTACATCCACCCACAAAGAATGATACATGTAAATACACACAATTACACCCACACATACTGCATAATTTGCATTTATCCATATTTGGGGTAACAACTCTCTCTTCCATCTCCTGATCCAGGCTTGTTACTACCAGATTCAGCATGAGAAGATCACATAGTAGTTGGAGGTGGCGGTTCTGGCTGCGTGTTGGCTGACCAATCCCAGCTCCCAGATAACACGAGTGCTTGACCAGTGAAGGACCCAGAGGTGAGGCACCCCGTCAGGAAGCTAAGGGGGCTGAGCCTCCAGATGAGCGCTAGGGCGTCCACCACATGGGACAGCCACACCAACCACCAGCTTGGCTTGAGTGACGAAAGTCAAGAACCACTCACCCTCGCCCGCACACTACAGTTTCCCATGTGACGTGTTCTCCAAACCACTGTGCGTGTTGCACAACAGAACCCCAAATTAACGACTACATGTTCTGCAGAAGTATCACAAGTGGGTGTATTGTGCTCTACTCTTAAAAATGGAACAGTTCTGTGCTTGCGGTTTACCTGTGATGTCTTGGTTACCTGTGACATCACCTGTCTACAGGTGTACCACCTTGGTGGATGCTCTGACCAATGTTGAATGTTTTTATTATTATTATTGTTGTTGTTGTTGTTGTTGTTGTTGTTGTTGTTCTTGTTATCATTATTATAATTGAACACTAAACTTTTTTTTTTTTTACAATTATTTGAAGTTGTTCAGATCTCATACTGTTACTATGATGAAGCACATTCTGTGTCGGACCTGATCTGGTGTTGCGTTAAGTCGTAGCGCGTTTGTAAGCTTTCACACAGAGCCTGGCCCAAGTACACACAGTGTATGACACTGTTTACGTTTCACACACAAACTCACATTTTACAAAAATGTTCTGTCTTAGTTGTATTTTTAACATCAGTGTTATGCAAAGAACTGACATGGTTAAGATGTAAAGGTGAAAACTTTTTTTTTTCTTTTCTTTTCTTTTTGAAGTGACCTCATAGAAAAAAGTGTTACAGTAAAACCCTGTTTAGCACAGCAGATTTGACTTTCACTGACCTAATATCATCACCTCGCCGTACCAGCTTTTAAGCTCAGTGTTGGCTAGGGAAAAGGAAGTATCATTTCCTAGCACATCCACAGGCTCTTGACTGACTACATGAAGGTTGTGTCATTTCCAAAAGTGTCATTAAGAACACATTAGAAGAGACACAAACGAACATTTATGGTGTACAACACCGATCACATGGCGGTGTACGTAACAGTGATGTACAACTTGGGTTACTTTGGGATTCTCTGTAACTCTGGCACGTTCTTGATATTTCGGCTTGCGTGTGTGTTGGCTTTCGATAGTGTTTGCTGTTTACCAAATGTCACCAAATATGTGCAGAGGCGGGTTTACACTACCATATAACCTCATGTTACGGACCCTATTGCACACGCACACACACACACACGCGCGCACACACACACACACACAAGCAAAAAGCAAAAGAATAATTTTGGAAGGATTAACCTGATTTGGGGTTAATTTGATTGCTCCTGGTTATTCCCATATTTATGTCAAACAATTGTCTTTAGCTCTAGGCGTTTATTCAGAGACTCTGGCCTCATTTCCAAGGCAGAGGAACCTGTATGACAATCTAACTTTTTGATGCAGTTTAGCTGAAAGATTAACCCTCCCTTGACGTTAAGTTGGTCAACGGCTGACTTGAAACCATCATAAATTCTGCGTCCGTCCAGTTTTGTGCAACAGTCACGGTCAGGCAGGTTGGCGTGCCTCGGCAGTGAGCTGTTTGGCGTATAATCCTCAGCTAGCGATGCTCGTACATCATCATCAGCTGTCACTCAAGGTCAGAGGTCAATGAGGGACTTACGATGGTGTTCTAGCAGTGGCCTTGGGGTCAGAGAATGGACTCGCAGACGTACACACGTCCCATCCAAATGATTGATGTGCAGCAGATCCTTGCCCTTAATGACCAGTGTGGAAGACTAACGTGTGTTTACCAGTGATCAATCCCTCGTGGGATAAGGACATTTGGAGGAATTTGAACTATATCATTTATTTGTTACTCTGCATTATTACTGACTGAGTAATAACATGTACAATCACAAAATTACAGATAAATATCAGTGTAACAATACAGCTCTTGGCACAAAACCATTTCCATACCACACTCAGCAATAACTGTTCTTTTGTAGTTGTTGTTTACTGTTATTTGAAATGAGACCACTGTGTTCATGTTTTTCAGAGTGTTCTGAAAGGGTTCACCATCGACTAATAGTGAAAAGCATATTTGATCAGGCTTCAGTCGTAATCCTTGTGATGTTGGTAATCTGAATGATGATCACTTTGAGGACATCGTTTAAGATGGTTGGGCGCAACCAGGAAATGTAGATTCACAAAGTGCTTTTAATATTTTCCAGTCAAGTGATGCATAATAAGCTGCAGTCATAAAGCCAGAAATTGTTTTGTTTTTTGTTTGTTTTGTTTTTTGTTATTGTGGGAGGTTGTTTCATGCATGTGTGTTTTTTGTATGTTTGTAAGTAAATTGTAAGTATCCATATGGTATGATAGGATGCCTTGGTGAAAAAGGATGGCTTCATGCAATGTAACCACATGTCTGTTTTCTTTTTTTTTTTGTATCGACATGCTAGTTGTTGCGCGATGCAGCCCAGTCTAAAATGATGCAACTTCAAATCCTTCAATTCCTGATTGTATTTCTGGTGCACCTTGGCATTTACCCAAAGTATTTGTTCCGATATGAAAACAGATTGTGGGCGTGCCTGCACCTGGTGTTGTGTGGGAGTGTGCATATTATTTTTAAGTATGTAGATGTATCATGAAATGTACATAGGACTTTGTCTTGGTAATAACTTGAAGGGCAATAAACTGTTGTATCAGTGATTGTACAGTGGATTGCATATATTTCAACAAACACAAGAAACATCACTCATACCCTTAAGTCAACAAGAAGAAAAATGGGTCTCGAGTGATGTAAATTTACTGATGCCTGTTTAGTTGATAAACAAACTCCCAAGCCTTCATGTTGGAGCTGATCAGCATGTGCATCCGGCTCTCACACCTGGTTGTCCACGGATTGGAGAAGTATTTATCCCTCCTCTTGACAAGATTACTTCCCACCCGTTCTAAAATCACCACTCTTATTGACTTACACTGTATGTGTGTGTGAGAGAGAGTCTTATATAGAGGGATTAAAACATCCAATTCATTAGTTATATATGTGGTGTCCCTCAAAGACCTATTCTTAGTCTGATTCTATTTTCCAATTTTCCATTTCATCTTTATTAACATTTAGGTGTAATAGATGTAATTGTTTGTTATTATTTTGGCTTCTGTTGGGGTGCTATGCCCTATAAAATCTTGGTTCTGGCATATTCTCTGAAACATTTTCTATGGCCGTCAATGTTGCCATGTAAAGTGGTCGTAAAAAGATTCACCATACATTGGTAGGGGGTGTTGGGAACTGGGGGTGAGAATCTACCCCAGATTAGTTGCATGCAAAGGGATTTCATCCCATTTGTGTGTGTGTGTGTTTCTGTGTGTTTGTGAGTGTGACCGACTTGGTACACATTAATGTCAAAGCTTGATCAATGAAGTACACGGCATAGCTTTAGTTGGAAGGCTTCTTTTAGTGTTTTTGTTTTTGTGTGTGTGTTTGTGGGTGAGGGGGGTGTCGGGTCACATTTGAATTTACTATACCAGTCCATGTGGGTTTACTGCAATTGTGTTACTGCATTACATTTTGAACAGAACTACAATTAAGAAGCTTAGAGTCATGCATGTGTATGACTCTAAGCATGCATGACTCTAACCCCCTGTGCTCTCATTCTCTCTATCTATCTATCTATCTATCTCTCCCTCTCCCTTTCTTTATTTCTCTCTCCCTCTCACTTGTCTCTCTCACTCTCTCACTCACTCACTCACTCACTTGGGATTAAGTCGGATAGACAGGGATTACTGCCCTCTTTTCCCGAGACACTCTGGTAGGGAATATTGCCCGGCAGTTCCCCCTGTACGCTAGTCAGTGCTGGGGAGCCTGTGTAGTTCCATGGGGACCGACATGGAGTTTGATATTGCATTTCTACTCTAACATGAAGCCTTGAAGAACAGCAGAGTTGTACGCATCAGAGGAAGAACGAGAGAGCGAACGAGGAGGAAGAGAAGAAGAGGTAAGCAAGCGGGATTTACAAGTACTTAACCCAGTGATTGGTCGTGCTGCGTTAGGCTCTGGCTAAGCCCAACAGGAGATCGCTAAAGGATAAAGACGTGTTCTACTTGTTTTATTCACCGTTCTTATTAAAAACATCCGTGCCCCCTACTGCCTGAAATGAAGGAGGATTGCCCTCTCAAGACATCTTCAGCATATACGCTGCACATACACCATGACATAGAAGTGTAAGGTGGAGGGGCCTTCGTGTTGTTGATTGTGGAATGATCTTCTACAGAGGAATCTGATCTGGAGGGGTGCCTTGTTGGGATCTGGTGCAAACCTCCAGCATCCCCTCCTGAGATCAGGAGAGAGCCATCTTGAAGGCAGACCACCACAATGAGGCCAGCTCTGGAAACACAACCTCCCACCTCCCCTGTCCTGGGTGAAAATGGTAAGAGAATTATATCAGCATCATGACAAAACCATTGTACGCTTGCCTTTGTCTCATCTTTAATCCAGTGCTTGAAGACTGAATGGAGAGATAGAGATCAATCAGCTCGGCTAGCCTGTTTGTGTGTCAGTGATGTGGGTTTACGGTGTGGTTCTTTGACACGTCTACCCCACGATGCAGGCTTGACACAGATCCTGGCTCTGGTGGTGGAGGAGGTGAGGGACTCCATCAGCAGAGACATCAATGGGGCTGACCTGCTCTATAGTCTCCTGAATGCCCCCTGGCTGCAGTCTCTCCTCAAGGTCAGGCTCATTACTCAATGACCACCAAGGAACTATTGCTTGCTGTTGATCTGATGGATTGTCATTGGTGGTTGAAAATCATTTAGCTATAACAATGACAACTATTTATCTCTTGCCCAATGTTGCCCTTCATAACTCGTTTTTGGGTTCCACAAACATTTTGCCTAAATTGCTTTTTTTTAATCATACTTTTTTTTCTTCCCCTTCTCTTTTTTTGCTCCCTATCTCAATTTCTCTGTTTCTCTTTCTATCTCTCTATCTTTCACACACACACACACACACACACACACACACAGGTATATGAGTGTTTACAGCAGTACTTGCGGACATCTCCCAGGCCTCACCTTCCTTTTGCCACAAGTCTCTCTCTGCAGGTGAGCTCGACCCCTTCACCTGCCACTCTCAGCCACACAGCTTAATCTTCCACACTGACCCTCTTCCTTATTAACACACTGACTAAGTCCCCCTTCTGACATCTTCTCCCTGCCCCTATCTTTGTGTGTGTGTGTGTCTCTGTCTGTGTCTGTGTATGTGTGTGTGTGTGTGTCTGTCTGTGTGTGTGTGTGTGTGTGTGTGTGTGTGTAGGTGCTAACTGATCTGACACCCATGGTGGGTCCATCCTCTGATGTCAGAGAGTTGTATGACCTACTGAGGAAGCCTCACGTTCAGGTGTGTAATAATGACCTGGGAACAGTTGGTTTGTGTTGTGCTTGTACAGAGCATAACATGGTTTAATGTGAGGTGAGTCAGTGCTCACATTACAGTGCTCTGTGAGTTGGTGCTCAAAATTAACATTGAAAATTGCTGTTGATCTGAGTTAACTATGGTGCCGAACCTATAAACCTATGTGCTTTTTGTATTAAGCTTTATGTTTAGGCCTTCTGTTGCATGTAAAAGATTACCTTCTGGGTTAGACATTAATCCTTGCTAGTCAGACAGCCAACTAGCCAAGCAAGCAAGGCCACCCAGGGTCCAATTTATGGGCTACAAACAGGATGCAAAATGCCCATAAGGTTCCTGGCAGTCAAAGCAGTAAATAGACACCAGCCTGTGAGGATGTTTGTTGTTCTAGTTTTGAGAAGCTGAGTTTTTGGAGCGAGCTCAAATACAGTATGACTCAAACTGGAGGAGGCTAGTAATCAAATAAAGGTTCTGCTAATGACGTTAATGTTGTGGGTGTAAAATGTGTGTAGGCCATGCTTCACGCTCATGACATGGTGGCGCAGAGAGACTTTGACCCCATTCTGCCCCCTTTGCCTGAAGACCTGCCAGACGATGAGGAGGCCATGAGGATCGTCTGTCTGGTCAAAAACAACCAACCTCTGGTGAGTGGCAACTCAGAAGGACTACTGTAGTATAATTTGCCTTCAGCATAACACCCAACCATCATTGAAAGCAAAATCCTGAAGACTTCCATTAACAGACCTTGGTTAAAAATCAAGAAATGATGGGAATGGTTAAAAAAATAAAAATAAATGCAACTGCAATCATTTGAACCACAGTATTTCTGCTATTAGCATCTTTAGATGCATACTGTACTTTCAGTTTTGGGAATGGTCCACTTAAATTTTTTGTGGATGTTTGCATCTATGTTGGAGGAATAATGCTAGTATCCAAATATGGTAAGTAATGTGTCATCTTTTTGGATGTCCATGCGCAGTGTATTTCTTCCGCTTTTTGCCCGAGAGATCATCTACAGTATATGTAGTTGTATAACTGTGACTTGTGTTTCTATGTATGTAAGAAAGGAGTTGACGAGGGCCACTTACAGAGCCACTGGGAAAAGCTGCGGAGGCTAGCCAAGGGAAAGCTCATCCCAGGCCGGAGCTCTGTTTCTGGGAAGCGCAGTGGGAGTCGACCGCAGCCTCCCCGACAGAGAGGCAGCCTTCCCTCAGCACGCCTGCATTCTGCCCAGTGTCCTTCTTCATCTTTAAGCATGCCTAGGTCCCCTGTGCCGTGCTGCAGTGCCAATGTCAATGCAATGCGGGGCTATGACGTGTGTCCGCAGAACAATGCATTCTGGGAAGGGGGGTTCCATCACTCCAGCCCCTCTGTCTGCAGCTCTGTTGTCATTGGTAAGGACTGGGACAGAGACAGGAAGACATGGGCCAGTAAAAGTCCCAGGAACCTGAGCAGTGTCCTTTTATATTTTTTTTATGTTTTGTGTTTTTCCACACTCGTGTCTTCAATGCATTTTGTTTTGAGCTCTAAACAAGCTCAGAAGTCCACTTTTTTGTTGCTAACTTTTCTGCTTTTTCTCTCTCGTTCATTTCACTACCTTGTTCTGCCTTGTACTCCACCTGTCTTTTGCCATTCCTCCTATGTCATCCATTTTATTTCTCTCTCTTTGTCTTTCTTTCACTTTCTGTATCACTCTGTCCTTCTGGAGATGACATGATTGAGGAGGTTAGCACCTCCTCCCACTCTCCTCACAACCCCCAGCCCCAAAAATGGGCTCTGTCCCCCCCTTACTACCACACCTACTGCCCTTCACTGAACTACCAAGAGACCCGGGTGCCCCCTCTTTCCCCCTGCACCCCTCCACGGGCCTGCACGGCTCCCTCCAGCCCCATGCAACTGCGTCGGCCCTGGCAGGGTCGTGGGCTGGTGGAGCCAGTGGCGCTGGCCAAGCAGGAGAGCCTGGACGAGTTGCGCTCGAGTGTGCAGGAGGCGGCCACCCACATGGAGCGCAGCACCAACGACGTGTGCCTGCTGGGCCGCAAGATGGCCGCCGCCACCGAACGCATGTCAGAGAGCGTCCAGGAGAATGCGCTCGCCCTCGCCATGCTGGCAGAGGTCGTGGATAAGCTTCAAGGGCTGGTGGTCGCCAGCAAAAACACCTCTGCGTCGCCAGTCAACTCCATGGAGACCCCGCAGAGCAACGCCTCAGTGAATCACGACAGCTCTGGTCAGGTGCTCAGAAATGTGCCCAACAATGCCTCTCAGCCTGGAGGTCCTCCCAGCAATGGGGCGTTCCCTCATCCCAAAGTGCCTGACATTGTGTTGCCCAGTGATGACATGCATGACTACGCTGTGCCGCGCAGCAACCCAATCATCAGCCTGCCCACCCTGAAGAACTCTCCGCGTAGCAAGAGCCGAGCCCTACGCCACTCTCCACCTCTGCGCCAGGCCAGATGCCCCTCCTGCTCTTCATCCTCCTCGTCATCCTCCTCCTCTTCCTCCTCCTTCTCGCGTCATGCGACTTACCTCCTTGAGCGGCCAGCGAGGCGGGGCAGGAACTCGCAGTCCTCCAATCGACTCTCCGCCACCGCTTCGCCCAACTGCCACGTGAAGAGGAGGACGCCGTCGGTGTCGCCGTTCAGGGCCGCAGATGCTCAGCCGTCTCTGCCGAACGGCACCTGGTCGACGAAAGTTGAAAATGATGGCACCGGCTGCCTGTCTGTGAAAAAGAAGAGAAGAAAGAAGAAGAAGAAGTGAACCCAGCACAGCGCTCCCCCTCTCTAGTTCTTCTTCTTCTTCAGTCACAGGCACTCTTTCACACTCTTCAGCTTCCGGAAATTTCCTGCAGAATATCACACAGGCAATACTATTTTTTAATCCATTTCTTTTCATTCTCCTGTTCTTGTCATTCTTCCATGCATTACATTTCTTTCATTCATTAATGCACAAAATATTTTTTTACCCCTTTTTTTTCATTCTTCTGTTCCTTTCATTCTTCCATGCATTACAGTTCTTTCATTCCTTAATGCACAAAAAGCAAAGACATAAGTAAATAATGTTGCCATGAAAGAGGTTGGATTGGACTGCATTGGAGTTTGACCCATGACCATCTCAGTGGAACTGCCCTGACTGGTTAACACATCTGCAACATACTATAAATCATATTTTCATAGAAGAAACTTCTGCATGTAGAAATAACATCTAGTTTAATGAGTCAATAATACTCCTTGCTCACAGCAGTTCATTCCCATTTTTAACATCATTGTCCTTCATCATTTGTCATTACATCTCTTTATGGTCTATGTGATGTGAATGTGGTGATCATTCCACTTTGCATGCCATAATTTCTTCGTGCCTCAAGGAATTTTGAGCATTGCTTTATTCATCTTCGTTTGGCAGGTCAGCAATGGCTCTGGTGTGAAAGTGTGTTATCATCTCGAGGGACCTTTTTTTCAGTTTTTCTGACCTTCTTTATTTATGGCACGCTACTTATGGCGCTTTAATCTACACTGGCATGCACGTCTCTTCTATCTCTTTAGTTTTCCTGCCATCCACTCTGCTTCATCATCATCCACCAAGTTATACTCTGCACTCAAACACGTAAAGAGATTAGATTAGATTAACACAAAAAATCCATTCACAAGCCTCCCACCCTGGGGCAAGTAAGCATTCTAGGGATGGTTTAGTTTGACGACACAGAGAGGCAAAAAGATTAAGTCAGCCACAGTTATCATCCATCCATGCCCTGATATGTAAATATTTCCCCATCAGTGAATCCTGATTTTTGTTTTTCTTCAGGGAGCTACAATAAGGCGGGATGAGTCAACGGGGGAGATATTTGTGGCAAGGGTCATCCACGGAGGACTGGCTGACCGCAGCGGTAAGACTAAGACTAGGCTTAGGCTAAAAGCCATGCATCAGGGTGTCACGTCAATGCTGGTGCCAAATGCATTCCCTGCCCTCCTCCCCCAAAAGTGTCAACAGTAGCTATGCATTTTATTATTTGGATTCAAAAGGATAGTGGAATAAACAAACGTAACAGTATTTGGGATCATTTCTTTACTCACTATTTATTATTTGATTATTGATTTATTGATTTGATTATATCTGTAATATATTATCTCCATATGTGTAAATACATTTTTTCTGATATTATTTGGAGTCTGTATGTTGATTTATGATTCGGGTCTGTTTGTCTCTGTTCTGTAGGCCTGTTGCATGCAGGAGACCGACTTGTGGAAGTAAATGGCCATCCTGTCTTCGGCCTCGAACCTGAACAGATCATTAACATACTGGTGAATCGAGACTCTCTGTGATTATCTCTCTCCCAACACACACACACACATACACACACACACACACAAACTCACATGCATATTAACCAGAGAGATGACACTGAGGAAGTGAATTCATTCATGCTTTTGTCAGATTGATTAATGAGAGGGAGTTTATTGAGTGTGTGTCTAAGGATGTCCCAACAGACACACACACACATAAACATAAACATACTAACAGACATACACACCCCTTCACTCTGACAGAATGTTACTTTAAATTATTAAATGATGTACTATGTGTATGTGAATTATTTTTAGGCCTGCTCACAGGGAACCATCATGTTCAAAGTGGTTCCTATTACAGACCGACCAATCAACAGCCAAACCATGGTGAGTACGAGTTCTGCTTTCCTTTTCTGGACAGACTAGATTGGAAACGTAGGCACATTTGTTCCGATCATAGTACAAGACATAATTATTATACTATAGTTGTTAGTTAATTAACTACTTAAGAATAAGGATCAGTCATTCTCTATAAGGCTTAATCACTAAAATTAAGAGAGAGAGAGAGAGAGAGAGAGAGAGAGAGAGAGAGAGAGAGAGACCATACACCAATATCATCATGCACCAAAATAATAATAGAAAAATGGAAATCAAACTTTAAAAGACTGGCCTATGAAGAGAATTGTATAAAAATGTGTCATTTTCAGTTGTGACTGTGTGTTTTGGTGTATGTAAACTGTAAATTTATATGCACATTCGTGTGTGTGTGTTTGTGCGTGTGTGTGTTTTGTGTGGCTTGTGGAGGTATCTGCTTGTCTGTGCGCTTGTGTGTTTGTGTGTGTCTTTCTGTGCACCTCTGCTCTCCTCCTGTCTGTCTTCTTCTGTGTGTCTGTGTGTCTGTGTGTGTTCCTTTTTGTGAGTGTGTGTGTGTACTACTTTGTTTATTTGTGCATGTGTGTTTGTCTTCCTGTCTTTTTCTCCTTATGTCTATGCATCTTTGTACATGTCTGTCTGTCTGTCTGAGTGTATATGTGTGTGTGTGTGCGTCTGTTTGTTTGTCTTCTGTCTGTCCGTCTGTTTCATTATCTGTGTGTGCCCATATGTGCTTTTGTGCGAATGTGAATGTGTGTGTGCGTGTGTGTGTGTCTTTGTATGCATGGGTAACACCTCACTTCTGTTAGCTGTACATGCGGGCCATGACAGACTACAACCCCGACCAGGACCCCAGCATTCCCTGCGTGGATGCTGGCATGGCCTTCAGCAAGGGAGACGTGCTGGAGATTGTAGACCAGACAGACGCCCTCTGGTGGCAGGCCAAGAAAATGCCCAGCACCTCGCTCTGCGCTGGCCTCGTCCCTTCCACCAGTCTGCTTAAGAGGTCAGGGTAGCCAGATTGTGCCGGTTGCTATTATAGGTCATTATATGTACCAGTTGTCATATGTTAGGGTTAGAGGCCGCTGGGGTAAGAGCTGTGGGGGTCGGCCAGTTGTTGTTGTATGTGTAATCCCGTTTGTGCTTTGTACGTGAGTAATCTGGTGTGTGTGTGTGTGTGTGTGTGCACGTGTGTGTGAGTGAGTGAAAATCTTGAGAGGTATGAATTAAAAAGGCCATGTACATCCATGTGTCATCTGTTAAACTATTTGTGTGTGTGTGTGTGTGTGTGTGTGTGTGTGTGTGTTCCTTTAGGAGGCAGAAAGAGTTCTGGTGGTCACAGCCATTCCAGATACAAGCTGGTCTCAAAACCTGTGAGTATTTCAAGTGCCTCATACTGTATGTGCCCGACCTTGAAGCTGAAAATAATGTATAATTGTAATGCAGTTACTGTGTACTGAAGGTTCTGAAGTTTCAAACATGCCATATTGACCTAATACAAATCATGATTTAAATAGCTTCAAAATCTAAGTTCACTTAATTTGTTTGCAAACTAAAGAATAAGAACCAGCAATGAAAATGTTTGTTGTCACCTTGCATGCTCTGTAAATTCACGAAGATGTAATAAACTATATAACCATCAAAGTTACAAGTTATTTAACATCAAAGTTAACCTGGAAAATTTTGAAAGTAAACTGAGCAAAACTGTCTAAAATATGCCGTTAGGATTTAGCTTTTGCAATTTTTTGTTCTGACATTTATTGTTCTTCTCTTTGCCCTCTCATCTCCGCTGACTAATAGTGAGCACGGTGGATGAAGGTGAGCACAGTGTAGCAAGCTACTGTAATGGAAAACTAGAGTCTAGGTCTGATCCTGTTTCTGGGAGATCTCTTTCTCATTGGTTTCTCTTGTGTCTTGTCCAGAGGAGGACCTCATGGCCATTGACGACAAATGTGTGGAGACAGGTGAGAAACCTTGTCCTTATGATGAAGTGAGAATAATTCCCCCCCCCTCCCCTGAATATAGTATCTAATTAATCAATTTCTCTTCTACAGACGAGGAAGCTTTTGAATCTGGTAGGTAAGTCCTTATTAAATACCCATGTAAATTATGTAAAATAAGCTTCTCATACCACAAGTAGAGCTAAATCCTGTCTGTGTCATCAGATATTTACAATATGACAGAAACATTTATAGTTATGGAGTACTTATAATGACCTGAATTCATGTGCCTAAATGCAGTGCTTGCTGATGTGCTTGTCTTTTTTTTTCTCTTACCCTGTTTGCTTGTTAGAAGAACTGAAGGAAGGTGTGTAACCAGTGTGTGTGTGTGTGTGCGTGTGTGTGTGTGTGTGTGTGTGTGGGTATGTTTGTTATCATTGTTATCATCACGTTAATCTTAAAAGAGCCATTTTAGTCTATTTAAATAAAAGATGTCACCTATATACCTGTCCTGCATCCAAACACTAATCTGATGCTATGCATTTTATGAATTGTAGATGAAAGTGATTTCTGCAGCAATGCCGAGGGACTTTATTTAGGTATGTTTCTGTTTCTACCTCCCCAATACTATTTCACAAGTGTCCCCTTCTGTTAACTGTCTAGTTGGACTTAAAGGGATAGTTCGGTTTTTAACACATTAAGCCCCTTTCACAGGTTGTCTAAAATGCAATAAAGTGGTTGACATCGAAAGTTTGACGATTGCTTCTGTCTCGGCTATTTGGGAAATGTAGAATCGCCTCTGCCTGCCTTCAAAATGGCTAGCAATGGGCATGTGTTGTTTCTATCCTTAAAACACTGGTTTTAAAAAAGAGCTACTCACCAAGTGATTAGTGGAGCTCAATGATGTTCCAAAACATGTATCGTAGCGAAATAAAGCTTCCATCATGTTTTATTTGGCACTTTGTTTATATGAAGGAGCAAATAGATCCCTATGGGACTTACAAAATGGCAAATAAAACATGACAGAAACTGTATTTTGCTACGATACTTGGGTGGGAACATCAGCAAGCGCCACTAATCACTCCATGAGTAGCACTTTTTTTAAAACCAGTGTTTTAAGGATAGAAACAACACATGCCCATTGCTAGCCATTTTAAAGACAGGCAGAGGCGATTCTATATTTCCCAAATAGCCGAGACAGGAGCAATCATCAAGATTTTGGTGTCAACCACTTTATTTCATTTTAGACAACCTGTGAAAGGGGCTCAATGTGTTAAAAACCGAACTATCCCTTTAAACTAAATTACATTTAAATACTTTTATTTGCTATTTAGTCAACATTCTCATCTATAAGCATTATGTTGTTATTGATAATACTGAGTGAAAATACATTGAAGGTAACTATTACAGTTGGTTCCTGCCTCAGAGGAACCACAAAACAACCATTTTTGTTATGTTTGGTATTTAGTCTGATGATTGTGTTGTGTTATTCAGCGGGTTTCCGGCGGAGCATGCGTCTGTGTCGGAGGCGTAAGGCCCAGTCCAGTAGCTACGGCCAGACCTGCACCCCCCGATGCCCCAGCAGCTGTCTGAATGCCCTGGAGAACCCCTACGAGGAGGTGGTGCGCTACCAGCGCCGCCCAGGGGATGGCCGCCGCCTCATTGCCCTCATAGGTGAGAGTGGCACAGCTCATAAGCCAACTGAGAGGGAACTAGTGCTTTGTCTGAGGAACACTTGGAGTCGACTTGGGATCCATTTTGGAAATCGCTATTGCTTTAGCTAACAGTGTCTGCAAAACTACTCCTTTGATGTAGGTTATATATGTGTTCATGGGTGTATGTGTGTGTGTGTGTATGTGTCTTCCTAGGTCCCTCTGGCGTTGGTGTAAATGAGCTCCGCAGGAGGCTTATTGAGAGTGACCCAAAGACCTACCAGGGTGCTGTGCCACGTAAGTAAACACTGTATTCCCCACTGTCGTGCCAGACTGGCATCATATACATGGCTACCAGTGATGGTCTGAATATTAGCAGCTGTTTATTGGTGTTGTTTTGAATCGTGAGCAGACACCACAAGGCCCCCAAAGAGCTATGAGGAGTCTGGGAGAGAGTATCACTTCATCAGCAGAGAGCAGTTTGAGAACATGGCATACAATCACAGGTAAAGAGCCTCACGCCAGGCCTCAGTCTGTCAATAAGCTATAGCTAACATGTTGCATTTAGAGCAATAAAATGAACTGTTAATGCAAATTTCTTTGGTAAGTAAGTTTGGTCAGACTCATGACTTTAGCTGAATTTGCTGTTCATTTATATCAAAGCCATTGGATTGTTTCAGTTAGTTCTTTTTATGTGCTAGTGCAAGTGTTCATGTTTGCACCTCTGTCTGATCATTGCCTTGTCACTGTCTGAACTATCAGGTTTATTGAATATGGGGAACACAGAGGTTATTTTTACGGCACCAGCATTGATGCGGCCAAGGAAGTACTGGACAGTGGGAAAATCTGTGTTCTTGACATTGAGCCTCATGTGAGTGTATCATGAAATCTGAATTAGAATCAGAATCTTGCTCTGCCCACATAACCAGTTTGAAAGATCTAGCAAAGAGTCTAGAGCGGAGCGGCGCATAGCGCTGTACAATCTCTGGTTCTAGTGTTAATTTGTGTTCTAGCGGGTAGTGTTCTCATTATGTTCTATGTTCAGTTTGGAAAATACCATAAACCATCATGTTCAGTCCTGTTGATCTAGATCTAGTGCCTTTACATTGTACAACTGACTCCAGTTTTCTTGTGACTCTCCTGACATTTCAATTGGTGGTATGTTCCATAGGGCATTCAAGCAGTGCGGACACATGATCTGAAAGCCTACATCATCTACATCAAACCCCCCACAGCTGAGAGTATGAAACTCACCAGGAAGGACTCCCACATCATTACCAACTATTACATCAACCGTCCTTTCAAAGTGAGTCCAAGCTTATTAGCCCAGATGGCCCCAACACCACAAGAAGGTTATCTGTTCCTTCTAGGTGGTAGTAGGCCTACACTAAAAAAATATTAGCAATACAGTGTGGTATAGTGCAATTTAGATTTAATGATGCAGTTTCAGGTCAGAATAAATTTTATTTGGTACTGTTTAGAGCCCTGAAATTAAATGTATAGTAAAAGTAGACTTTTATACTGATATTCAAAATTTACTGATTCTCCGATTTATTTAAAAATTTGAATTTATTTTTTCTCTCTTTATTATGCCTCAGGATGAAGACTTCCTGGACATAGAGGAGGCCAGTCGAAAGATGCACTCTCATTTCTGTCAGTTTTTTGACCATGTGATCATCAACGAAAATTTGCAAGAGTCATGCGTCCAGCTGCTCACTACCATCAGGAAAACACAGGAAGAACCACAGTGGGTGCCTGCATCCTGGATACGACCCTTATCCCAGTCCTGAGAAGATAAATGTGGGAAAAGAGTTTTGGAAGATATAAATGAGGAAGATGAAGAATGACAAAGATTAGTTAAGAAGAGAATTGAAATATGAAGAAAAGGAGAGGGTGTGTAGGGGAGAATGATATTGAGAGAGGATTGAAATTACTATTCAAAGAAAAGGCAGGATTACACTACTGGCATGATGGCTAACGTGTTTTGAAATAGTGAAGGGGGGAAAGGATGCCTTTTTTCAATATTATCACCTGAAAAGTAATTTTTTTTTACCAAAGATGTTTTTATTCACAGACACCAAAAATTGTTTTCCAGATTATTGCTTAAAGTTTTTTGTTGTTGTTTTGTTGTATTGACATGGCCTTTTTCCATGCATTATTCAGTAACAGCGGACTCAGACTGCAATGTTTTAGATTAGTTACAATACCTGTGCTTGGGTGCTTTGATCAAACACACATTGCATGAACAAAGTATTCTAAAAAGTAAAAGAGCATGAATCCATTCAGGGCTTTTATATGTGGCTCTGTTGATACACACACTGCACTAAGCGTAATTCCACAGTTTTTACAGATGCTTTTGAATAAATTCCTATTACGCTCAAAGGTGCAGTCAGCAATCCTATGTTGTTTGTAAACTCTTTTTAAAAACTTTTTAAAATAAGTGTCTGCTTATAAATATAAACAAAAATAACACATTTTCAACATTGCTGACTGCTCCTTCAATAATAAAAGTAGGCCTAAATCTATGTTGTGATGTGTTTTTGAGTGAATGCATTTTTATTTATTTAATCCCAGAGGGAATTCCTGGTTTCTAAATTTGTTCTTTTAAAATTAAAAATATTTTTATTGTTGTTATTTTTCTATAGATCTATAGTTGTCGTCAATAAAATGACTGAATAAAATTAGCTTGTTATGAGTTAAAATGATCTATCTTTTAGCTTTATCAACCGTCTTTGAACCATAGACTGCTTTGAACATAGGCCTACTATCATGATCTTTACGGTAAACGCGCCTAACTTTACAAACTTACGGTAGGACCATGCTTCTTGTATCTCGGGACAACAGTAAACAACTGACGGCAGGGAGGGCTTGAAGAGAAAAAGAGGGCAGACAGTTTGAACCCCGGTATTTGCATGTCCTGTACATGTGAAAAACGGAATGGATTTAGAAAGCCTAAAGGTCTGTACCAAAACCTATTACAATGAATATCTTTATTTCTTATAGCAAGCCAACATTAGCAAAGTAAATCGTTGGCTATTGATAGCTTATCTGAACGTCTTGCTAATATCTTATCTGATCGTCTTTGTTTTGTAGTTAATTCACTGTCGTATTGTTTATACAAACCCCGTTTAATCTAACGTTAGGTAAAGAGCACACGGAGAAGAGAACTCCCACCTCTGCCCCAGACATCAGTAAGTAACCTAAATTAGCCTAAACCATGGGTTCGCACTAACGTTACTGTGGGTTAGCTGTGCTCTATTTAGCAAATCAACTACTATTACTGTTAGCGACCCGACGCAAGCGCATGAGACATCTCATGAAGACATCTCATAAAGAGATCTGATAAACTTCTGAGAATATGGTGTCCCAGGTTGTTTGAGTCCATTATTATGGTAGACTCCTGGATAGTTGGATAGATGAAAGGTGCCTAGTGTCTGGTCTGAGTAATAGAAGTCAGAGTGTAGGATTAAGTAATCCCGGTCATTGACATATGCTAGTGGTCCGATTTAGCTCAGGATTACACTTTACCTTAATTTAACAGGGAGTGGACACTGTTTCGCATCCACAACGGAATGGCGAAGAAATTATTTGTAAGTAGTGTTAAGTTACCTGGAACATTAACTTAAACATACACTTTATTTAGTCCTAAAATTATTCAGATTGAGTGAGGTGTCTAAAGTAACATGACCAGACGATGGTCCCCGATGTTGGTGGTCTGTCTCCAGTAAAATACATTACTTAAACGTTTTTTTCTAGATAAACATTACATATTTTAATGAAAGTTCAATGTCCTCAGTTGCAGGAAAATGTCCATGACTCATGGCTCATGTCTCAGACATTGTTATCTCCGCGTTTCATCCTCCAAGTTAACGGTGGATTGATTGCACTGTGCTCTTTGGTTGATTTCTTCCATGGTTGATTTCTTCTTTCTGTTATTTTAATTTAGGTTGATTTCATGTAGGATTTGATGTAAAAACAAACGTGTAAAGTCATCAGCTTGGCCTCATTCAAGCTCTTATGCAATTTAGTCTGGTTCAGGGCATGAACAAATTCATGTTCTTAGAAACCTTTTTTGTCTCAGAGCATTTTGCTTTCCAATTTTGTATTGTTTCACTTCGCATAACACAGTTATGCATGTGTTTAGCTATTTTTGTTTAATATTCATGGTTATATTGTTTTGAAATTCATTTATAGACTTAATTTTGTTTGTTTCTCTTTGTTTTGACAGCGAGGGCGAACCCTGCCCTCCTTGGCAAGGTGAGTACCCAAGACAACCCAGTTCTCTTTTTTTAGTTTCTAACCATACACTTATTTAATCACTATCTATTTTCTTTCCCACTTCATGATTTCCCCGTCATGAAGTGACGACACACTAGGTGAGTAAGAAATGGAGCTCCTTACAAAACGAACACTGTGCAATGCCAACTACATGCAATTAGTGCTTACCCATAGTTTTCATAAGATATGCATGTCATGTCTTTTTATAATAAAATGTCATGCAGTACATTTGCACTGTAGCCCACTGTAGCCTGTAGTAATGTTACTTGGCATGCAGTATGTTTGCACTGTTGGCTTACTTAACTATACATAATGTAATGTCATGTACTGCATCATGTGTTGCTCTGTGGAACCCATTCAGACGATGTGCCGCTGCCCAGAGCCAGAAGAAAAAAGGCCAAGAGAGAGACGGATGGCACAGAAGACACAGAAGGTGAGAGGCTGTCCATCCCATTTAACACATATACTATTAGGCCTGTTCAAATTAGACACACCCGTCTCTGTCTACTGTGTGTGTGGTTGTGTGTGAAGATACTGGCATGGAGTTGGGCGGCCTTGCGAGTCGCAGACAGTCAGAAAGCCAGACACCCGTAACCCCTGAGCCTCAGGAAGTCCCCGCTCCAAGAAAAAAGAAGAAAAAGAAACAGCACACTATTGGTAAGCAACTAGCTCACAGAGAACCACGGTGTCATTGTTTGACTTTTTGACTTTTGGTCATCTCAGTGTGAATGTACTGTGCTGCATTTGTTCTGTGTGCTGTTGGTGGCCTTCAGATCAAGAGGGAGACCAGGCAGGTCTGGTGAATGGAGATGCTGTTGAACAGACTACGGATGGAGAGGAAATCCCACGTAAATTCAAAAAGAAGAAGTGAGTTCCTGCCCAGACAGAATCTATACAAATATGCTGCTTTAACTTGGCCAAGAAGTCTGTATCTACAATGCAATTGTCATATATATATATATATATGTATCCTATGTAACCTATGCAAAACCCAGGAAGCCCAAGGTGATGGAGACACAGTACGTGAATGACCTAGACGTGGAGGAGGATGACATCATCTCTGACGTCCAGTCCCCAATCCCTCAGCATTC
>JAGFZM010000688.1:29380-113064 GCA_017657215.1 Limnothrissa miodon
AAAAAAAATCTCCCTCCATTTATATCCAGAAAGAAGAAAAATACATACCCCTAACACCCTTATTGTAGTACCAAAGCTGCTCACAGATAATTCATGCTGTGTGAAGAACCTACTTCTGCCAAGATGTAATCCAGGCTGAGATGCTTGAGTGTCACCCTAGCAAGCACAACCACAAACTTGCCCTCGTTGGGTGAACATGGCAAATTGCAGGCACATTTATAGGCGACTTTTTTTTTTAGTTTTAAATGTAATCGCACAATAATATGGAAGCCAATAATACTTCTAGTTTCTACTCAGAAATATTTGTAAGAAATGTATTGCTTTATGAAAAAAATGAATAAATGGGCCTTTTGATATGCATTTTTTTTTTCTAGCAGACCATGTTTGGTGCCGCGGGGGCGAAAAGAGCCAAGGCGCGTCTGCGATCGATTGCTCTGCTGTGAATTCTTTCACCTACAGGAAGGTTAGTCGATTCCAGACCTTCACGGATGTTTCTTTTGGTAGACGTGGTGTCTGGCAGTAAGTTTGTTAGCCAGTAATGAAGACACATTACCCCACGAAATAAACTACCTAATGTATATTCAGCAACCATGCTTGATTTTGTGATATTTGCGGTGACATTTGTAGTAATCCTAATTGGAGCTGTGCTTTATTTGTACCCGGTAAGAGGTAGCTTTCTTTACAATAACTTGGGCGAGGTTTTTCTTTTTCTTGCCAGCTGTGACTTGCAGCACCATTTCTGGATGTTATATGCTCGTATAGTAGCACAATGTGTATTTTTAAGACACTGAATTCATCTGGATGCAAACTGTAAAATTAGTTTTTTTGTTTTTGTTTTTGTTGTAAGTCTTGGATAATTCTGAAATAATTAAGCTCCAAATGCTCCAAATGAAAGTCGGTCTTGTTTGTGTCTCCAATCTGTGTCACTATTAGTGATGGACCATATTACTCTTAAATATACATAGTTTAATCAAATTAAATTTTTACTAGTCTTCCAGGCGAGCATCTGGTATTCCTGGCCTCAATCCCACTGAAGAGAAGTAAGTTATTTTTCTACATCATTCAAATGTCACAGCAAATCCTGGAGGACATCAGGCCTTCTGTGCCTTCACATCTGTCTGTTGTCTTTTCATTAGGGATGGCAACTTGCAGGATATTGCCAACAAAGGGAGCTTGCATGAATTCCTGGTGGGCCTTCATGACCAGTTTGGTCCGGTGGCATCCTTCTGGTTCGGCCGCCGTCCTGTGGTCAGTCTGGGAACTGTGGATCAGTTAAGACAACACATCAATCCCAACAAAACCAGTGAGTTGCCTGATCCAGTCTAACACTGTTTAACATGGAATTCCCCAAAGGTAATTCCATGTAGGGAAGTTAGCTCATGAAATGAGATGAGTTTACATTAATGAAATTTAGGTAAAGGGGTCACCACAATGTGAATTGTCGACTATACAGTTATACCACATCTCTGTTAGGAGCTGGCCTTGTATTCACACTATTTTGCAGTGGACTGTTAACTTACTATGCACACAATGTTCTGCAGTGGATTCTTTTGAGACAATGCTGAAGTCATTGCTGGGCTATCAGTCGGGTGGGAGTGCAGGAGCAACAGAAGCTGTCCTGAGGAAGAAGATGTATGAGAATGCCATCAACACCACTCTGAAGACAAATTTCCCTTTGCTGCTGAAGGTAATAGTCAGTGCAGTAAGGGAGTGTTTTTTTCATTTACATTACATGGGTCACACCAAGCATTGTCAAACTGTAGGGGTTGTCCTGTAGCTATTCAAATTGCATAAAGCACAGACGGTATTCAATCAAACAGCTTCCAAGATCCTCCTACAGTCACTGATTGTTGACTAGTGCTGGAAAATTCATTCAGCTCTTTTTGACTGTATCTGCATCTCTCTCACTCTCCCCCTCTCTCTCTCTCTGTCCTACTCTTCTCTTTCCCTTCTTAGTTGGTGGATGAGTTGGTTAACAAATGGCAATCTACCCCTGAGTCCCAGCACACACCCCTCTGTGCTCATCTGCTCGGTTTGGCAATGAAGGCTGTCACTCGGCTGGCCTTGGGGGACAAATTTGCCAATGATGCTGAAGTGATGCGCTTCCGAAAGAACCATGATGCGGTAAGGCGTCACTGTTTGGAATGTTTTGTGTAGCCTTTGTCAGAAAACACTTTCGCCTTTACTTTGACACCAGATAATATATCAGTGAGCCGACACTTCCTGTACATTGTGATGTAACTGCTAGATCTGGTCAGAGATTGGAAAAGGTTACCTGGACGGGTCTCTGGAGAAGAGCTCCAGCAGGAAAGGGCACTATGACAACGGTACACATCCACCTTGCCTCACCCCGCATTTGATGTTTTATGTGTGTTTGTGTGTGCAAAAATCAAACATTTGTGTGTGTGTGTTAATGCATCTCAACAGCATTAACAGAGATGGAGTCAGTGCTGAAGGCTGTGGTCAGAGACATCAAGGGGCACGGCTCCGGCCAGTCCTCTTTCACTGATTCACTCACACAGGCCAAACTTTCTGAAAAACAGGTATGCTGCACCCGCCAGGTCACCTGTCTGCACAGGCACTGGACCCAGATCGTTTCAAATATGCACCTCTCTCAGATCCATGGCATGATTCTTGTAAAATTGTGTTTAGTTTCCATACTAGTCAGGTGACCATAACCTTTTGTTTCTGTAGGTAATGGAGGATGCAATGGTCTTCACTCTCGCTGGCTGTGTCATCACTGCTAACTGTGAGTTAACTGTAATTGTCATCAAGAGCTAGTTTCCTTTCCATCTGCGTAGGGCTCCCAAGTGTTTTTCCGACATACATTGCAGTTATCATTATTTTCGCTTAGAAAATCTCTGTTTTACTTTGTCACCATAGTTACTCGGCTAACGTCCCAAGTAACCATATGCAAATAGGGAAGACATAGAAGTGTTTGGCCGTCTCGTGTAAGTTAAGGGAAGGACATAGTTCAGTATTGAACCACGATAGCGTGTCTCTTTAAGTTTTGATCTTTTCCCTCTTGTAAGTCTACTCTATATCTAATACATTAAATGTTTTCTAATACATTACTAATTGTGTCTCATGTGTCCCCAGTGTGCATATGGGCAGTGCATTTCCTCTCCACTGCTGAGGATGTGCAAGAGAAACTACTGGAAGAATTCACTGAAATGTTAGGAGATGGGCCTGTTACCCTTGAGAAGATTCCAGAACTGAAGTAAGAAAAAGACATCCCGTCAGTCAGACATTTGGAGTAATTTTGATAGCTAATGCTATCCTAATTTTCTACAGGTATTGTCAGCAAATTTTGAATGAAACTGTGCGAACAGCCAAGCTGACACCCATTGCAGCAACTTTACAGGAGGTGGAAGGGAGAGTTGATGAGCATGTAATTCCTAAAGAGGTGACTGGACATATTCTTGTATTTTGCTTGTTAAAGGCCCACTATGCAACATTTTTCATTTAATTAATCCGTTTCATACTGTTTAGGATGCTAAAATTAGTCATTACATGGGCAAACGAACGGTGTAGAATGCGCCACCGTGGCCAATAGCGGTAGATACAGCACTTGCAATGTTCAGCAGCGCGGTCCGCCTCCAATAAAATGCAGTGCAATACAATGCAATACAGTGGTCTTTAGAGGGAGCTCGTGAGAGAGAAAAACAGAATGTTGCATAGCCCCTCTTTAAGATTTAGTTTCAATTGAAGTAAGGATAAAAGTTTATATGCTTTCTGTAAGTGTCTAATAGTTATGCATGTAAATTGTCATGCAAACTGAAAAATTTGCATTGTCTGATTTCTTTGTTGTATTTCAGACTCTTGTCATCTATGCTCTCGGTGTTGTACTCCAAGATGGAGACACGTGGCCTCTGCCATATAGGTTTGTGCTGGAGAAAACTTTGCTGATTTCTGCAATCTTTCCTAATCCTCAAACAAGATGTCTCCTCATCTAAATTGCGCTTTTTATACTCAGATTTGACCCTGATAGATTCAAAGATGAGCACTCTAGGAAAAGCTTCTCCCTTCTAGGATTCTCTGGGAGCCAGGCATGCCCGGAGCTGAGGTAAACAGGAAGTATTTCCATGTGAATGTTTGTTTGTTTGTTTGTCTTTTCGTGCTGAAAACAGCAGTGGCCTACTGGTCAGGGCTTGGGGTTTGATCCCAGACCATTGATGTGCCCTTGACCAAGGCACCTAACCCCTTTCTGCTCCCTGGGCTACCCTATAGCAGGCAGTCCATTGCTATGTGTTAGTGGGTGCTTAACCCCACTGTGTCCTTACTGGATCAAAAGACTATGCCCTGTGTAGTTATAACCGGAATTAGGCAGCAAAGTTATATAAACTTATTTTTACCTGGTCTTTCGTTTGATTGGATGACTGACGATAGCCTCTGAGAAGATTTTCTGCGCCTTACACTCTAGAATTCTAAACCCAGTTCTGCTGGTTCTCCTCCTGTGCAGGTTTGCCTACACAGTGGCCACTGTACTGCTCAGCAGTGTGGTCCGCCGGCTGAAGCTGTATGGTGTGGACAGACAGGTAGTAGAGGCCAGGTACGAACTTGTGACCACGCCCAAAGATGACACCTGGATCACTGTCAGCAGCAGGAAGTAAACCCAGCCTGCGCATCCCTATCCCACGATTCCTAGTGAATCTCCCTCTAACGGACAACATATGTGGTGATGAACATTGCTCAGTCCCCAGCCAAGTCTGCCAACCTAACTGATGCCACTGTCTAGTGATTAATAGATGTTTTACATACATTTTGCATTTGAATTTCTAAGATGTATAGAAGGCAGTCTATAGAAGGCATATGAGGCAGTCCAGAGGTAGTTGGACCTATGGATGAACAAGAAAACAAGAAAACTCTACTGAGACTACGCCTTTTTCTATTAGCACCAGAAGTGCCATGGCAGTTGGCCTAAATATTACATCTTTTAACATTTCTAGATGTTAAACATAACTTTTATGATTTAGTAGCCATTGTGTGGTGTAAGTAAGTCTACCACTGACAAAAAAGTGAGAACAGATTCTTCTTATTATTAATGTTGATTGTGATCAAACTCTGGTCAAACATTCCAAATCCATTTCCTGTATCCCTGTTTGAAGAAGCAAAGAACTTGTGACTGAAATGTTAAGACTATTTCTATAGGACCTTTACTACAGATGTTTTCTTTGTTAATAAAAGTTAAGTCTAAGGTTATTAACCCTTGTCAATTTCTCTACATATACTGGACATACAGAGGAATCGAAATTACGTTTCTAGCTATCCCACAGTGATGCGCACGGTCAGGAGAGCCAGAGACCGCTGACTGCTAAGAAACAACTTAATTTTTAAATTACATTTTTTTAAAACCAGGTATGTAGCTGATGAGCGGATTCATAGAAAATACTATAAAAGATTCTCTTCAAAATCAGCTTTAATATGAGATGGGTGTAGCAAATACAGTAACTGGATCCAGTAATAGATACATACATATATACAAACCCAACAGATCCATGGAGCGCTACAAAAACTAAAACACAATTGTGTGAAAATATACAATGGAAGCTATATGGCAAATATAAAAATATTATACTATGAAAAGCAACATTTTTTATTTGTTTTTTACATTTGATATAAAATAACTCGTATGTGATGACTCCTAGTGTGTAATACTTACATTACAGTAAGACCATCATGTAATCCAGTTTGGAGAAGGCAGACATACAATTTTCTAGACTGAGAATATATATAGAATATATCTTGTTTTTAAAGGACATGCAGGTGTAAGAGATGGCAGAATTGGGGAGACTTACTTTTTCTTGAAAGTCTTGCATGCCAACTAAATACAGAACCCTTATTGTTATAGTAGATGATCTCCCAACGCCTTGAGAACGCACCATAACTACTCACACTGTCATGCTCCACTTAAATCCACACTTTTAAATTGTTGTCATTAGTCAGTTTAAATATGCAATTCTTGTCAATATTAACACCATCTTGTTGCCATAAAGTTCAAACCTTCCAGATAAGACACTAACTGACAAAATTACAACCAAACACTATATTTTTAGCAGGTAGGCCCAGTACATGCTAAATATAAACCAGGCCACCAAGTATTATTAAGCTACAATGTGCCTCAAAGCAAAACCACACTGTTTAGTTTATTAAAGAGCTACAAAAAATTTGGCGCAATTGATCTTTATGTAGATTTATCATGAAAATGGAAGATATTAATTTCTCAATGTCCATTACCACATCATTGCTGAATTATTTGCTCCACACAGAGTCTGTTATACTATCCTGCTGTCATCAGTTGCTTGGACAAAGAGGTGAGGCCTCGTCAGCGTGGTTTCATAAGCTGGTATTGAGCTGGTGCAGTGTTATAACGTGACTTTGGTGATTCTGACATTCACAAACAGCGAAGAGGGATGAATGCTAGTCCCGTCTTTAGAGAGCAGCTGAATGTGCCTGTACCCTGGGGAATGAGGGACAGAAACCAACAGCTTTACACACACAGGCACAGATAGCCTTGAAACAATAGTTACAGTAGATTGCATGCTAAAGACAGAGGAGTTCAGTACCAGTGTGTGTCTTGTACTTAGCACTGGTTTAGTGTTTAAACTTTTTGTCTGTCTGTTTTTAGTGCTCTATTATGACACTGGTGCTTTATTCTGGTTTTTATCTGGTTTATGATGTTTCAAAGTTAATGATGGTGGGTCACCTTGTTGGATGCATGTGAAGGGCAAAGTGTACTGTCCCACAAAGTCATTCTTGGAGGTCTTGTCATAGTCCTCCACCACGAAGCGTACCAGAGCAAGCTCAGGGGTGTGGATGGTGAAGTTAAGGGTGTCTTTCCACACTGGGTTAAACCCTAGGGAAGTATGTATTCAGAATATTGTGGTTGTGTGCACATGCCACAACATGTGACACTGTTTTCATGTAATATTATTACAATAATACTATTTTATTGTCTTTATGAAGTAAAATAGAGAGGCCAGACCCTTACCGTTGTTGTCGATGTATTTGGTCTCCTGCTTGGCATAGTCCATGGGAATTCCATAGATTTCTACCCTCACTAAAGGGTCCACTATAGACCCTTCTTTAATATTCACCTTCGGAAGCTGCTGACCACTTATCACCTGAAAAAGAGAGATGATGAGAAATTGACTGAAATTGACATTTAAAATGATGGACAATGCGCTACATGTCTTACTAAAGCTAATTCCAGAACTAGGCCAATTTTAGTGAAAGTGGAAACCAAATTTGGAATTTCTCAAAATCATAGTTTTGTTGGTTGCAATGTAATGGCCCACAACCAACTACTCTTAAGTAGCTTAACTAGTTAGCAAGTATGGTTTAAGGAAACACATCCCAGGTTTGTACCTGTACAGTAAGCTTGAGGGGATGGTATCCGGCATGATTCTGGGGGTGATCTGGATCGAACCCTCTCTCAGAGCTCCTCATGAACTCTGGTTTCAGTATGTAACCACAGCGGCCATTTTGACTGAAAAGTCCATCATTAAGATCCATTTCCACCCCAGCTGTCTGGAAGTTCAGTGCAACTGCAAATTGCAGGAAAGTATAAGGGTCAGTTAGGAATAATAGATGATACAGATTGCCTACAGAGCTATATGCATACCTGTGTAAAAAAAATATAAAGAAAGAAATGTCCCTTACCAATTTGGCAACCTACACTCCACATGTCCTGTGGATTGAAGTTTGAGGAGTCTGTTCGCAGACCACTTGGATAGATTCTGGACAGCTGTCTTGCGTTGTGAAACACAAATTCAGCCCCTGATTAGGACAAACACACACAAGTGATGAGCTGTATCAAACTTTTTTTCTCCAAAATCCAGTGTCGAATGTACAGATGAGATCAGAAGATGGCCTCACCTGCCTCTTTCATGTACTTGCGGGCCTTGGACTCTGTGAAGGATGAAATCTCATAAAATTTGGCATGAATGCGGGAGTGCTTGAAGCTGCTGAAATGCACACTTTTGCAGTACACCACACAGTCAGACAGCTCCTTGGACAGGCGCTGATTTGACTTCTGTTAGGAGAAGACAAGGAAAATCCCAGGTTTAAAGTCATTTACCATTCCCAACCACACATCTTCTTTATTCACAATGCAACAAGCCAACATGCATCTAAATCCAAAGGACAAAAAACAACCTTTTAGACGTACAGCTTCATTATTGGGGTATTGTACCTTCAGTGCACCTCAGCTTCAGTGTAACCCCTTTATTTACATGCTGTTGGTTCTTTCTTCAAAGGCAAATCCATTGTAATACCCCCCTCTTTTGTTTCATAGTCACCCTGTCATCCAGGTTGTCCCATCATGCAGTGCCTCATGAAACAGAGCTTGGCTCGCACCATGGGGGCTTGGAGCCAAAATCATTAGCCAGGTTCCCTGCGATCAGCACCTGGCCCACAGGTGAAAACCGATCCCATCTCCTTTACTTGGGAGCAGACTCACAGTTCGTTCGCTGTCTGTCTGTTTGTTCATCAGACAGCTGTCAAACACAGCCGATGAAAAGCAAGGCCAGTCAGGCAGTGCTTGGCACGTGTGCCCAAACCCAGGGTCACTCACAGTAACATTGGTGGAATCCTTTTCAGGGACCACACAGAGCTAAAGCTACAAACAAGCATCTGCTGATTCATTTATGATGATGATCTTCTGCTGCCTTTAAATGTATGGTCTACATTGTGCTATAGATATGGATAAGGAGCCAAATTTGAATAAATTTGTTCCTATCCATAATTTCCAATAGTAATATCATATTTTTTAAATTACTGATGTTGGTGTTTGCCTATAGTTAATTGCAATGCAACCACCCAAGTTGTTAACTTGAAAGTGGAAAATGCACCATTGGACAGTTATATGGGGATGCAGACTTGGTGTTGTGGTTGCTATGACAGACTCCAAGTTTGCAGACAAAAAAAATATCTTGCCCACATGTGAAACAGAGGAAAGCATGTTTCAGAGACCGGTTTCCAGATTATGAAACGTTATGGTGCACAGCACAGTGCAGGTGATCCCTGACAGCAATTACTACAGTTCAAGGGATCAAGTGACAGGGTGGCGTATCGAAAGGAGCTGTTCTGCCACACAGCCCGGCTCGTTCTCACATGGCAACATGGTACAGCCATGGAGGAAAAGGAAGGAAGGGAGAGAGAGAGAAAGAGAGAAGGAGGGAGCAAAAAAAGAGGGAAAGAGAGCGGACAGCTATTAGTCGTCTCCACCTTATCTCGTCCTCTGTTCACCTAACACTGACAACAGATCTCCCGTCTCTTCCTTTCGGTCACGTTCAAAGGAGATCCATCTCACCAAGCCCCTCACTTGTATCCATTGATCTTTTATGAGGTAAAGCTAGTGGAACCGCTGGTAAAATACAAGCCGGTGAGATTGTAGCTCTGATAGAAGTCGAGTTAAACGTAAGACAGCGGTGTACATGTCCAGCTCGAGCTAACTTCACATGTTAAAACAGACAGACGGACAGACAGGCAGAGTGACAGACAGGCAGAAAGACAAGCTTTACTTTGTCAGCTGGGATTTTCCATGGTGCTCACTGCTTGTGCAATAGCCACGGAGAGCAGACCAGGCCTGTTATGTAAGGTATGCTACTTGAAAGCTGACATTCATGGGTTAACCATCTGAACGTCCCATGAAGAATGGATGTGAAAGGTGTGTATTATTCAGGGAGGTTGGAAATGGGAACTGGGGGGATAAGGTGGGATGTGGGATGAGGAGCATGTGTCCTACGCTCACCTTGGTGCGGCGCCGCAGACTGTCGTGGTGATGGTTGTCCTCGTCGATGTCGGCCGCTTCATCTTCGTCACTAACCTCCCCCGTCAGAGTGTCCTCAACAACACCACTGAAGCTCTCCTCCAGACCCCCTATCTTTTTTCCCTTCAACAGAATCTTCCCTTTCAGATCCTATACGTCACACGCATACACACATGCACAGACACGCACACACACACAAAACAGCATTAGGTTAATGTTTACACTATTAATTGCATTCCATGTTCTATCATGTACTTCTACATACACCATCGAAAATATCACTGCACACTTGGTAGCAATACCATGAAATGAAGTAAACTGCTCCTTTGAATAAGCATCTAGACAGAAAATGAATCTTCAGCCATCAGGCTACCTTAGGCTACCTTATTGAGTGTTGCATCACTTCATTGCATGAAACCTGGGGGTCAATCAAGACTGTGATGTAACGTCTTGATCGTCTTGCCCTGCGCCATTCTCTTAGAATTACTCTTCCGCCTGGAACTTTCCATCCCTTCACCTCTAAGAGGCCAGTCTGAATGGTCCCCAGTCATAGTCTCCACACTGGTCATGTTGCTCCCCAAACTCTATTGTGAACTTGCATAGAAGCGAACAATATTAGGCGCTTGAATAATTCACCATTGCCTTGTTGCACGTAGAGATCGTATAGCATCGTAACCCCCAGCGCCAGGGGAAAACAGACGAAAGTGAAGGTTGTAGGCCTGGGCAGGTCATCCCACCACTAGCGAGTGCGATTAAGCCTTGGAGTGGGGGAACAGAGGAGTGCAAAGCGCTCATTTCTCCTCCTATCATACTGGAGGTTTTGATTGTATCCAGGTAGATACATTCTAAAATGAACTTTGTGCTTAGTGCTGTTGTGTTTGTCTACATGTACACTACCCAGAGTGAGACAGATACAACACAAGCCTCACCATTTTGAAACACTGGCTTGAGTATCGCATATGCTTAAAACATCTTGCTTATCAATGGTTTTCATCAAGAGTGTCACAAACGCCTCATTCTTAATATGCTCTAATCTGTCAACATGAAAATCCACACAAAATCAAATCTCGCTCTGGTACCACTCTGTTCCTCTCAGGGGTGATGGCTAACAGACAGAAAAAAGCTCCTCACCTCAGGGGAGGGGAAGCTGTTGGGGACTTTGCCATCCAGTGTGCTCTTGAGGAGTTTGTTCCCCAGGATCTGGTTGAGGTGTTGGGCCATGACTCTTTGCTGTTCAACACTGCAGTGGTTCTCAATGGACAAGATGACTGGGTACTCTGACACCTGGGAGCATAGCATAGAGGCAGAGGACAAGAGAGTGGAACAGCAGGAGTGTGTGTGTGTGTAAGAGGCCAAGGGAAGAGTGTGCGATGGGGTGCGTGTGTTTGTGTGTATATATGAAAGAAAAAATGAGAAATGTATATATGAAAGAAAAAGAGAGAAGGTGGGAGGGATGGAATATGAATTATTAAAAACGGTGTATTGTTGATGTTGAAAGGCAAAACCCACCACATGGCAGTGAGCCCTACTCAGGCAGACAGGGCTCAGGCAGACAGGGTTCAAGCAGACGTGATCATGTTGCATACCTGCCTGCCTACCAGCCAGGGCCCAGCACCCTATGCAGCTCACCTGATCGACATGCATGGTGGGCATTGAGGGCACGAGTAGGCCACTCGTTCACCAGGTCTTTGGGGCAAACGCTTGGCTAAACTCAACTACCACCGTCTCCCTCCCCAGACCAACGGATATCCATAACTCCTCTAGACTCATCCTGCTGAGTGTCTCATGCAAAATGGGTTTCTCTGAACTTTTACCTGTGTTTTTTATATGATAAAAGACGGTTAAGCTCTTGAGTGGGTGCTGGACAAATAAATATAAATAAAAAAACAAACAAATAGATAATAAACAAACAAACAAACATGAATACAAGACCACACACCAGATAATGATCCATAATGTTGCCTATTAAAGCAATATTGGGCTCTAAGCACTTTTAAAAGCTACATTTTCCTTCTGGAACGTCTTATAAAGTAATGTTTCTTATTAACCACAATGCAGAGGACAGACCCAGGGGCCAGGACCCACACAATGACACACCTTGAAAGCATAGTTGTTCAAGGCGGTTACAACGTCCTTGAAGAGGATCTTGGAGGTGAAAGTGTGCCCGTGGTAAACTATAGGCTCCCCGTTGGGCCCGTCCCAGCAGTCCACCTCCACACAGCGGCAGCCCCGCTTCAGAGCCCTGTGGACGTACACACAGACAGAGACACACACACACATGCATGTATGAGCACACATACACACACACACGCACACAGACATGGACACATCTGTCACTATGAGATCAGGTGTACATTCTTCTGTGCCCTCTAGAGTCAGGTGACACACATGATGCTCTTGGCTTGTCAATATTTTGATAGTTCCATTCATAATTTAGCATTCGGAGTTTAAATTTGCTACAAGGAGTGTCTACACTTACTGATCATGCATAACCTGACTATCACAAAAACTTCATTCAAAACATTCAAAATCTCTAAATAAATGCTCAAAACTAAATGCTAAACAAAATGTTGCTGACAGGTTGCATGTTTTGATGAGCTCCAATAAATAAGCCTTTTTTGCTGACTTGATCCACAAAAATACACACCATGAAAAGTCGCAGTTACTTGTGACTACTTTTTTTTCCTACAAAAGCACTCAACAAATAATAACTTTGTTAATGCAGAGTGAATAAAGTATAGTAATGAAGGCTCAATTTCCTTACTTAAGTAAAAGTAATATAATGTAGGCTTTGATAGGTGTAAAAAAGCGAATGTACATGGCATGTTTGAAGAACTATTTTACCAGTTGCTGCTAGTAAAAAAAGCAGACTGGGGCCTCAAAAGAGTTCAGTTTAAAAGTAGAGTAGTACTCTTTAGTCTACTTACTAAAGTCTACTTTAGGCTACTTACCGTATGTATCCCTCCACGCTGCTGTGCCCCCTCAGCTGGTCCTCCAGCAGGTATGTGTTGTGTGAGGAGGAGATGAAGTAGTGGCACAGGGGCAGGGTCATGTCCTGGTACAGGACTTGGTGCTGTGGGTTGAAGATGGATCCGTCGGCCGAGCCCAGGTACATCAGAAAGCCATCGATTGTCATGACCTGGAGGTTCTTAGCTGTGAGACAGTGATTCTGTGACTACAGAGAAGTCATCTCTTGGTTTAGAGACACTATGCAGTTGAAGTTGCATATGTCCACATTACTGTAAATACACAGAGTTCAATGTGTGTCTTGAGCTGAACAGAGTTGATCTGAAAAAAGTTCCTAAACATGGTGGAATTTATGTGTGTGATCTGCCATAAGGAGGGGGTAAGGGGCGTGTGTTTGTATATATATATATAAAGGGGCGTGTGTTTGTATATATATAAAGAATGACAGAGAAAGAGAGAGGTTTTAATGAAAGAGAGAGTAGGTGGGAAAGATGTCTGAACATGTCTTGAGTCTTGAGGATAAGCTACATCAGGTTATGAATGGGAAACTGGGAGTGCTCAAACACATATTCAATTAACATCCAAACATCATCCAAAATCACTGACAGGGCTGTGTGTTTCTTGGGCTGTGTGGTGGCTCTGGTTGGTACCAGTGTCAGAAGGTTCATAGCGCTCAATGAGCTCCAGGGCCCGCTGCTCCACGTTGTTGGTCTCCAGCTGCTCCTCGCGAAGGAAGTCCTCAAGGTCGCGCAGGGTCAGCTTCTGTCCGTCGCCCGAGTAATTCTGGAAGATGTGCAGAACATCCTCACGCTGCGTCAGCATCTTGTAGAAGAGCACAAACTCATCGTCCTCCAGCGTACCCGACTGGGACTTATCAGCCATCTGTAACGTAACACACACCACATCATGGCGCACCAGCGCGTAAGCGAAACCTGACAAAGCACCCAGGATGCATGCTGTCTTCAGATGATCGTGGTCATTATTATTTCAAGGGGAAGTTTCATGGGGTATCCCTTCAAATGTTCTTGATTCACTTCCAAAAGAATAGGTGAAACCCACTGAGACAGATCATCAGAAGAACCATATAATCTGTGTACAGCATGGAAACCAGCTGCATTACCATTAATTAAAATGAAGGTTCACTACATACCTTCAGATATTTTTTCAGAGAATTTACTGTAATTTCCTGATTATTCACCAAGGTTAATACACTGGTTGAGGGTTATATAAGGGAATATTTTCATTTCATGATCATGATCTCCTTTTTAGCAAACTTGCTAATTGGTAAAATTAATAGATGGGTGAGGTCAATACAGGTCAATTATTTGTTGTTTTTATTCATTTATTTATTTATTTATTGTTTTTTGTTGTTTTACTGTAATCATTCTTGCTCAGTAAATAACCATCCAGTAATCCCTCAGTTATTATGTTTAAGTCTTACCCTGAAAAGCTGTAGAGCATGATCCTCATTCATGTCTACATTCATCATCTTCAGAAGGTCCTGGACCTCCTTAAAGTTCATTCGCCCATCCTTGTTCTTGTCTGCTTTCTTAAACCAATCCCAGATCCATCTGGTGAACAAGTTAAGGACAGATCAAACCTTTGAACAACAAGTCACAGCTGGTGACCATGAAGGAGGTCTAATTTTGATTTGAATTAGGATCCTTATAGTTAGGTCATTAGAGGCGGTCAACTATAGACTAAAATAAGTAATATGTCTTTGGCAAAATGAGTAACTATAATAAAAAAGAATGGGTGAATTAAGAATGGGCAAAAGGACCCCACTTTGAATTGAGAAACCATAAGCACACATCATTTTCCTGATAGTATGTGTTTTTGTTTTAAAGGGATACTTGTCGAGTTTCTCGCTCTGATCCATGTTCTCCACACTCTCGATGAGTTTGCGCATGCCCCTTATCCAAAGCTGGGCTTCCTCGGCGGACTCAGCCACCAGGTCCAGGTTGCCACGGCGACCACGGAACACCAGGGTGAAGCAGCGGTCAGGAGGGAACTCGTCAGCGATGCTCAGAAGCACCTCGGACTGGTGGCCCTCCCGCACCGCCTCCACGTCACTCACCGAGACTGGAGGTGAGAAGAGAGAATGTTAAGAGTAAGAAATAGAAGGAAAGAGAAAGAGAGTGAGATGAGAGGGAGAAAGAGAGTGGAGCAAAGGAGAAGGAGAAGTATTTTCAGTGCTTAACAGGATCTTGTCAGGTGTGACCCATAACCCAACAGTAGATTTAATTCAAAAGCTCTCCTGGCAAGAATCTTTGGTGTCTGTCCCAAGTCATTAGGCATTTGCATGTGGCTAAGAGCGAATGGTTTGTTCGACTAGACCTGCTGAAGTAACTTGGTATTGCTGAACAAAATGCACCTGATTCTACCTATCAAGGCTTTGAGGTGTATCTAGTTAGCACAAACAGCAGCACAATTACGTCAGGCCTGGAACCGAATCCTGCAGAGCACTACAGCTAGCTCATCAAGGCCCAATCTCAGTACTCTTGAGTTGCACGTCCCATTCGTCTCATTTGCATCATACATGGTCCTCAGAGCTGCACGAAAAACTGCATGGGGTCATAGATTACTTTCACCCACCCAGCCGGGAAGCAGGCTCTTCAGGGGATTTTGACATGAGGACAGGACAGCATGTCATGAGAAGGGCAGTTAGTTAACCTGGACTGACCTGAGACCAGATTACTGTACAGAGCATGCTAGGTGATGCTTACAAAGCAATGAGGCAACTCAACCACTAGTCTACCAAAAACAGTTTTAACATGTTCATCATAAACCTATATAGCCCAGCATGGTCCTCACTTTGGGAGGTTTATTCATATTTATGTTTAACAACTTTCTGATGTCTGACAATAACACTGCCTCACCACAGCTCCCTACTCCCTAAAAACTAAAAATTACAAACCTTCAATCAACCACTGTCAATTATAAATCACTGGTTAGAAACACCCAAGTTTACATAATGTAGAATATGGGCCAAAAATCACAGTGCCGCGCGTCACCCATATCAGTGACACAACTGGGCATTGTCTGCCAGGTACTTTCTTTCAAATTGTCAAAATATGCAGTTTAGTCATAAAGCATGAATAAAGCACAAGTTACAATCCAGATTACAACCCTAAGTCTCTAACAAGACTCTCCTATAATCCTTCAATTTATCTTATAAATAAGTTTAGTCAAGTATGAAAAATGAGATTATCTAATTCTGAGGAAGGGACAAGACTGATGTCCATCCAAGTAGCAAAATATAATAATGGATAGAGTAGAACAGGAGTGACGTCGACCCAAATTCAGTCCACAAATCTAATTATTGTGATTCTATGTCATTTTAGATGCAAGTGTCTGTCTGCTAAATATCAGTGTTTGACTGCAACAACTCCAGGCAGTGGACAGTGGGGAGTCATGCAATGGCAGCAGAGACACTCACAGGTGGAGTGTGCATTGCCCGCCTTCTTGGACTTGTACCAGATGGTCATGCAATCCTCCTGCAGCTTGAAATAACGCTGCTTCTTCCAGGTGCGTGACTTTATCTTCCTCATCACTGTGCCCACAAACATGGACTGGAGGTTGTCATCGCCCTGGATACCTGAAGCCCAAGAAGAGTAGGAAGAGGGTGAAGAGAGGTCACAGTCAGTTTTCAGGTTTCATGTGGTGGACAGAAAGAGCAACAGACGAGAAACAGCAGCAGAGAAAAATCTTTCTCAGCATTATGTGCAGTAAAAGCATTTGTGTCGTCATATATTTATGTGAATATTTCACCACAGTTTAATAACACTCTAAAAAATGTTGTTTTTAATTTTAATCTAATTACTTCTAATACTTACGTAGGCCACTTTGGGTAGAAGCCATTTGTTGCTGCGTCACTCCTCCGGCATCTGCTTTTCAAAACAGAGTGCGAGGACGAGAAAAGAATGAATGATAATGACAAAATGTGATACGCTGGGTGTTTCCTTTTATAAACACAACGAGTTATTACACATAGAAAAACAGCATTAATGGAAAACTAGGGAGAGGAGTGCAAGGGGGACCACCACAAGCTGCATGCTTAAAAATCCTGCAGATATAATTGCATTTACAACTTTTCCAAATGACCAGGGGAAGTGTGTGTGGATTTGAATGCGATAGTGAACCATGTGATTATTTCTGGATCAAAACTATTTATTACTATTTCCAATAAGATATTCGAGAAATAAAAATAGAGGGCTCTGATTACACTGCAGACTTTGGTAGAACTGGTAAGCCATGAGTGAGACGATGGCCAAGACACCATCTAATTTCTTTGACTGTTGAGTGATGGGTTACAGAAACCGATAGGAGAGAGAGTTGCTGATACACGTAAGCTGTGGCTCTTCCTTCCTGTTGTGACACGATGTGAGGATGGAGGACCAGGAGAGGAGCACTGCAACTCCCAGCATGTGACTTCTGTCCTGCGCTTCACCTGTCCCCACTGACAGACAGACAGACACTCGGTCCTCTGTCAGAGACAGGCTTTGTGAGTGTTTGAACAGCCTAAACAATTAAGGAAATTAAAAATGAAAGTGACGCTACAGCGTGAGTGAGGGGGTGGCTGGGTGGCTGGGTGGCTGCTGGTGGTTTAACCTACATCAGACTAAGTTTCAGCAAATATGTCAATGCCAGACAGCACATCAAAGCCACCTGGCCACAAAATGTATCGTCTAATCTCAGAGGGGGGGGGGCAGACGGGCAGACGGGGTCACCACTGATCCAGATGGGACAGAGCTTTGGAGGGATTGTTGTGGATCTCTGAGACAGGAAGCAACACAACGTTCTGCCTCCCTCCCTGGGATCAACAAGCTTTGGGCGTGTGCATGTCTATGTTATTGAGTTTGTGTGTGTATGTGCGTGTGTGTGTGTGTGTGTGTGAATGAGAGCGTGTGTCAAAAGCTTCTGTTAGGACAACACTGGTGTCTGTTTGGTGCTGGAATGCCCATGGGTTAGGCTGCATCTTTGTCTCGTTTTGTTTTGACTTAATTCCATTGTGGGGGTCGGATTCAGTTAGGTCCCCATGTAGCGTACAAAAACAACACACTCCTTCAGTTTGCGAGATGGATGCTGGGACTAGCAAATATTTTTCTCCGTTTAACACCACTATCCCCTGTCTATAAACCACTACAACCACAGTCCATAAATGATAAGTGAAGTGAAAGAAAAGTAATATAGCCATTGTTAGTGTATTATGGTGAACACCATCTTTACTGAGTATACTCAGATGGCAAATGATAAAACTCAACCTTTAAAACATGAGGGCACACAACACTATTGAACTGTATTAATCCACAGTAGCCAAAAATATCTAAATAAAACTGTTTAACCAAACAGGCGCAGAAGTACAATGGTACAAATGAACATCAGAACAAAAATAGTTCAAACAAAATGTCAAACGGCATTTACAGACTACATTTATCTTACTTACGGGTATGAGCAACTTGCATTCTTGTGCTCTAACAAAAAGGGTTACCTTGTCTGTGTAGCAGTGAATGTATCCATGTAAACATGCTGTAGAAGCAATCTCCAGAGCAACACAAACTGATGTGTATATACCTACGCAGCCAAAAGCCAACTAACTACTTTAAATGCTCTGGCTAAAGTCCAATGCATATTTTATTGCCAAACTGTTGATATTCCTTTATCAGTGAATCAGAGAGTAAAATTTAGTCAAAGCTAATTATTTTCAAATGTAACAGTAGACATGCAACATGTGCTATCTCTCCCTCAAACTGAGAACGTTAACCACATTCAAACACATTCAAACATGCAAAAGATCCATAATGATTAGAAACAGGGATCGCTTTGCTTCATATTGTGGCTTTGAATAGAATGTTCTAGGGATTCAAATTCTTTAACGTTGACAGACGATAGAAAAGAGAAGGGGGGAAACAGGAGGGCAGAGAGACTCACCCACTGAAGGATCATCCCTGGGTCCGTAGCTCGTAGTGGGGCTCTAGAAAAGTGCAACATCCCAGGGGAAGACCTCCCCTCTCTCCACCTGCCTCCCAGACTGGCTGCCACTCTGCATGTTACCCACTGCACACAAAGTGAAAGAGTGAGCATGCAAGAAAGAGAGAATGATGGAGGGAGGGAGCAGGGGAGGGAGAGATAGCTGATCCCAAGTCAACACCAACACCCTGATACATAGCCTACCAACCCCCAACCCTCCTTCACTCAAACTTGATCTTTTTTTTCACTCTCTCCCTCTCTGCTCGTATGTTTTATAACGCTTTGTTGACCCTTTCTTTAAGTTGCTTTCAGCGCTTGTTCTGACAGGATTTGTTTTGTTTGAACACCCACTTTACAAGACAACAGGTATTGACATGACAGTTGTTTAGTTTTTAAGCCTCTTTTTTTGCTGTTGTGAGTCAATTCAAAGAGACTGTGGAATATCAGGGCAAAGGAAATGCATCTGTCTTAGTGTTAAAAAATAAACACTCCACAAAGTATTTATAAGCCATATTTGTCTTTCCTACTTTCCATAGCCATACCTTCCTGCTATAGCATTAGCTGTTAGCTGCCATGAAGTCCAGTGTGAACCTTTTTGTGTCCCTTTATCTTGAACTAGAGGGGTCATGCCTCTGCATACACAAACAGTGATCCATTCAGAAACATTTTTTTTCCTCTAGTCTAGTTATGTGATCTTGGTGAAGAATTTTCTTAAAAGTAGGAGGATACCATTGAGGTAAAGTCGTGCAGTTACCTAACCGAGGGCCAGAGAGTTCATTAAAGATTCACATCACTTCATGTGACCATCCAGAGCGGATGGTATAGCAGCATCCTTCTCTCTCTCTTTCCTCAGAGCAAGTGGCTGCACCTCAAGAGACTGTATCAGCTGGTCTAATGCGCAGGTTTGGCCCCTTCCAGGGGTTCAATGTCTGCCTGTTGGACCCTCTCCAGCTGAGGGCCTTTTGCCTGGGGGCCATTGGCCAGCATAGGACTCGGGGCAGTGCGGGCTCTGAGACAGGGCTAGTCTCGGGTTACTAACACCTAGTCATAAAACATTGATCTCTTAGCTTACCCACTGGTTCTCTGGGAGGAAGAGGAAGCTAGAGAGAGCGAGAGAGAGAGAGAGACAGAGAGAGAGAGACAAGAAGGTCAAAGAGGGAGAGAAAGTGGAGCTGGATCAGGGTGAGGGAAAGACAGAGTCCAGACAAAGAAATAAAGTAATAGAGAAATGGAGTGGAAGGAGGAAGAATAAATTGAAAAGTAAAGGAAAACATAGGGCAGGCTGTATGGGGGGAGATAATAGTCTAAGGTCTATCTGTACATCACCAGACTGGGACGCACACACCCACTGTGCAATGCAGGTTCAGGTGCATTTATGGTGTGTTAATAATCATTTACCCCCTCCTCAGCCACCACCCCCTTCCCAACAGGAGTGCTCCCCTTCCGCCTGCCTCTCAGGTGTCTGTTGATAAATAAAACAGGGGCGAGGGCCAGGCCAGGCTCAGCTTCCCGGCTCCTTTTACACACACATGGGAGGATCCATACAGCTGCAGTACAGACGGGGGTCCCTTTCACCCCTACACACACACAGGACATTAGCCAGTGGAGCATCCTAAAACTATAGATGTCTTGTTTAAATCTGCCACTGAAAATGAATAACACTCAGCACTTCAAAAAATGACACATTCTACCGTACTGTATCAAAATAGACATAAACATCAAAACAGCTGAATTAGGCAGCAACCTGCCAATAGTGCACTCTGTGACTCTTAGTTACCAATTATGAGCTTAATTTCCTAAATATATCTAGAATCTGCCCTATCCCTTCAAAACATGTTCTTCCACTGTTATCAGACAGTTAGTAGACATTTCACACCACTACACTCTTTCCCAACCGCTGAATAAACAAAACTAGAAATATATCCACACTCTTAACTTTAGTTTCAAAAAGCCAGTGTGAAGCACTGTTATTTCCATCCTGATTCCCTTCTTTGTCATTTTGAAAACATTAAAGTTAGAAATGTGAACTTGGATTTTCGATGTGGTCGAGCATGGCCTGGTGTAGCATGGCAGACATGGCTTGGTTTGGTCTCATATTGTAGTTGTCTACACAGCTGCCTTGTAGGAAGTTAATCTCCCTACATCATTACATTTGTTGGTTCTTTGGGGGATTGAGATGACATTGCACACTAGATCATTTGTAAAGTACTTTAGATAATACATTTCCCAAAAAAACAGACCCAGGTGTCACAATTTAACAAATTGTGGACCTTCACAGACTTCGCTTTTTATTATTTTAAACAGATATGAGCAATATGTCTGAATGCAATCTATACAAAAAATATTGATGGGCCAGAAATTACATCTTCTTGGGGAGTCCAAAGACACAGCCAAGCAGCAGACAGTCTCTGTGATGGGTGAATGAATGGGTGTTTAAAAAACAGCAACATTTCAGTAAAAGCTTTCAGCAATACACTGGAAAACCTTGGAACCATCTGACGGAACAATTGGATTCGGTTCGGACAATTGGAAGTCCGATTCCTGGTCGGTCCCAGAGTCCTTGGTGCGCTTCCTTAAACCGATTGGTGAGAAACAAAAACGATAATCAATCAGTACAGAGCACCATTCTTTTGTTTGTCGTAAAAAGTCTTGGCAAGGCCGTTTTTGAAGCGCCCTGTGTGTACTCCACCAGTCCCTTCTAAAAGATGCCTCGTCTTCGCCCAGTGTGCGTGTGTGTGTGTGTGTGTGTGTGTTGTCTATGTGTGAAAAGATGTTTGTATGTAAGTGTGTGTGTGTGGAGTGTGTCCGGAGTTAAACAGAGGCAGAGTTTGGCAGAGTTTATTGGGGTGGCAGGGGGATGCCCCGGGGGTCTGTGACCTGGCCCTCTTGCAGGTTCTTCACCAGCTGTGCCAGCCAGCGCTTGGTGGTGGTGTCATCTTTCAGTACCTGGGCAAATGTGGTGTCCTTCAGCTGATCAGGCAGACACTGACGCAGGGCCTCCCTAGCTCTAGGGTGAGAGGAGGAAAGATTGCCATTATAACCCAGGACCAGTTAAAATACTCAATTACCCAACCAGAAAAGTCAGCTAAATTGAGTTGTTGTGCTGCCGGCACAGGCATGTAGGCTGAGCACATTAGCCCTTTACCTGGCATTGTCTGAGAGGCGAAGGTAACAGCGCACCACATGTTTGAGCAGACGTGCAGAGGGCTCTTTGGAGAGCTGCAGGACCATTTTACCCTGGACATAGACACATAGGCATACATCACGTATAAGAAAAGACTAGGGTTTGATTCTACTATCACTAAAACAAGAATCTTAAAGCTTTCTTTTAATCCAATAATCATTACGCCTTAACCTTTCCCCCTATAAACATTACTGGGGGGTCATTAAAAAGGAAAACATGGGAGAGCATAGTTTGAAAGTATTGCAGTTCTATTCACATTCTGTAAGTAGTTATTTCTTCATCATTTACATGTACGTTCAACATTTACTGTTCAGTCCTACCAGAATCATGGCCACATGAGAGAAGCGCTCGTAGGTCTGGCAAATGTACGCTAATCCTGTGTCATCCAGCAAGATTTTCTGCAGGATGAAGGTCGCTACCTGTGGATCAGAGTTGTGAGACAGAAATCAGTTAATAACAGTTGCTCTGGTTGAAAACAGAACTGGCTTATCCCTGGAAAGAGGAAAGAGTCATTACCGTTTTTGAGAGCTCACTGCCCGACTCCATGATTCGGAGGCACAAGGGAATAATCTCTGTTGTCAGCAGGAAATTAATCACCTCTTGCTCATCCGTTTTCACCAATGCACCTAAAACAGTGGAAAGCTGAATCTCAATGTGCACATTGTTCAACCTGTTCCATCACTTGTTCTCTTTGGCTTTTGGTAAAGCCACTTGAACAGCATACAGTACTAAACAAATTGTTACCAATGACTCCCAGGCTTGTAAGGCGAAGGTACTCAAAGGGCCGTGTTTTGCTGACTGTGTGCAAGAAGGGATACAGGAACAGGGGGATGTGTGCAGCCAGGAAAGCGGACCTGGAGACGGGCGGGAAAGAGCAGTGAGAATCACATAGAGGGGAACCAGCATGAGAAATTAGGTGAAGTGGAGCTCTACTTTGCTTTACTAGCTCTACCTGGTCTCAGGGTGTGAGGCGACACACTGGAGAAGTGCTAAGGCGTTGCATACTCTGTTGGACTGGTGAGCTGTCAGAGTTGGTGGGTTGATGGAGGGATATATGTTGACTATTTCCTACAAGGAGATGATGGATAAACAGAGGCTTCAGTGGAAAGACCAATTCCACTCATTTAATTCCCACCGCAGCCAGACCAATTTAAAGCTAATCAGAAAACACACTAGAAACAAAATTGTGATTTAACTGGAAATCAGCAATTCAAAGAAAACTATGCATGTATACATTATATAGTAACTAAACATGAATTTTAGATTATATATATATATATATATATATATATATATATATATATATATATACATACATACATACATATACATACATACACACGCGCTTGGTCATAAATACCTGCAGGAGTGCTGCAATAGTGCCACAAGAGTGCCAAAGCATTGGGGCCAGGTCAGGAACAGACTCCCGCTTTTTACTGAGTTCCAGCAGGGCATTCTCGCGGGTCTCCGGACTGGACAGCTCATTGATCCATTGATAGATTTTTTCTCTATCCACTTGCGCCAGCGCTGTGGTTACAGCCTACATTTAAAAAAAAAAAAAAAAAACATAAAGGGATAACAAATTTGCAGCCGCAGCAATAGACAAGTCTGAAAACATAATAAATACTTACCTTCGTACAAACACACGCTTTTCTCACACGACAACGTTATAATAAATCAATTTAAACGTTAATTTATATGTCACACAAAGGAGGTGATTAGCCTCAAAGCCAAACAAACGTTAAATGTTAGTAAAACTTTGCGTTATTTACAGGTTCAGTAAGTTATCACAACCTCTCTAATAACGTACACCTACCATGGCTACAAAGGAACTCGTTACATCAACTGTCTTGCTATCCGAAACGTTAGATACAATGGTCTGTTCAGTTGCGCCAAGAGCGCACTTCCTGGGTATGTATCTAACTGTTAATTCATTAAAACGTTACGCAACTCCTCAGGTAACATTAAAGGTTATGTCCAGCCGCCTACCTTAGCAATAGCTAGCTTGCCAGTGTTACCTAACTGGCTCGCATGACCACCCTGTTAGCTCCTAACTAAGCTAACAGGTCCAGTAATTTTATGCCGTGGCAGTCCAGTACAAAAGGTCTGAGGTGAATTTCAGAGATTAGCGTTGAGGTTCTATGACTAAATGTGTTTTACGATAGCTTTGGCTACCAGACAACACTATATAAATGATGCTGATTCATTGATCTTGAACATTACTTATCCAGCTGTTGGTAACGTAGCTATGTTGTTTAGCAGCTAGCTATCCAGCTAACGTTAAATGCGAGCTCACAGGCCTGCATCGTGTAATTTCAAACTAATTTCATTAGAAATACATTAACTTACTGCTCCTGTAGCCAGCATTCTCTGAAGCGCCTGGATATAGTCCCCTTGCGTTTGCTGAGTACCTATTTTAAATTAATATCCTTAGAGTTAAATTGAAAATACTCTGTTATGAAAACAGAGATTCCCTGTGAGCGCCGAAGCTGTCCTATGACCTTTCAACTTCCATGGTCGTCACGTGTCACGTGCGTTTGATTTGGAATAAAAAAAACTCATATTATTCAGCTGCTTTGTGTGAGTTTTGGCTATTTGGGTTTGAAATAAAAATTGCAAAATGTTTTTTTTGTAGTGATTATTTTGAAAATTAAATCTCATATTTCGATTTCGATGTTTTAAAAGAAGACAAAATTTCGCACAAGACCTTCACAGTTAGTAGATAATTTTAATATATAGGCTGAATATGTCTGGTGTACAAGTTCGTTGTCATGTCTTCGTGGGATTAAAAAAAAATCTGTCTTTGGGATTTTCAATAATATTGATCTTGGGTTAAGAATGCTACCGCTAGGACCGCTGTGTTACACTTTCCCTCCCCAGTTAGTGTACTTCAGTAGCCTATTTCATAAAATATGACAGAATGGGATGCATAAAGTTGATGTAATTAGCCAACATACTATACCATGTGCACCATGTGATATGACTGTTGCGTGTTATATTGTGTTTGAGGTTTTTTCCCCCAAAGATTTTGTGTAGGCCTACAAAGACAGGAGATACAGTTGGATGTTCACAGCTATTTGTGTGTTAACGACAAAGCAGTACAACACAACATTATGACTTGCGTGTCTACCGTTCGTATGTCTTCCCCTCCAGCCTGACCAGATGCTCATCTGACAACAGACACACTAACATTAACATAGGAATTTTATTCAAGGAAATTGTGTTTTTTTTTTTTTTTTTTTTTTTTTTACACATGCAGGTTTGTTTAACATTAATTGACTGAGGTAATCAACAGGTTATATATTCAATGTAAACAAGGACATATATTTAAGGACACATTTTTTTGTTATAGCCATCACTTTTATGTAGCTTTAACTGTATTTTTCTTCAAACAAATCTTCCTTGCTTGGGAGGCAGCAGTGCAGGAGGGTCTGAAAAAAATCAGTGGGGTGCCCCTTGCGACTGGGACTGAGAGGGTCATATTTTGTCCATCATTCAAGGGGCTAGATCTCCATGTAAATAATCTATACGACAAACTGGCATGTGTCAGAGATGATTCAGGGCAAATACTGACAGACTAAATTAATTGTATTAATTAATCAGCAAAGCAGAACAATCAAACATATCAGAAAGAGTGAATCAGAACTTGCACATGCATACAGATATGTACATATCAGATACTCATTAAAACCCCATTGTAGAATCATGATGCTTTTTAATGATTATGAAGCAATGACATGCGCTCAGCCCTGACTGTCCCTGTCTGGCCCCAGGCCCGAGGGCTATGTCCTCGCAAGCGGCTCTGCTCAATTAAACATCATCACTCACATTACAGCTCACAGCCATGTGTTGTTTCTTTTCCTCTGTTCTGCCGTGTGGGCAGACACCTATGGGTGTTTGTTTTACAGTGCATCTGTGTGTGTATGTGTAACTGTAAGTTGTGTGCATGATATGTATATATAGGATATAAAGACAAATACCAGACTCTGTAGCACCGTTGAATTTAAATTTATAGAGTTCCCTGTACAGTATATGCAAGCATGTATAAGCGAACAAATTGTCATTCTAAATGTTAACATCTAAAATTTTCTGAGAAAGATATAAAGTCTCTTCCTCTGGAAATTCAAGCTTTCTTGAATGCATTCTACTGTGGTACACACTGAGTGCCCAACACAGTCTACTCACCATCTATTCTGGATGAGTCTGAAAGGATTCTAAAGGACTTCTCATAGCTGGATGGACTGTTAAAAGAATTGACATGGCAAAATTTCAACTCACAATAGGCCACTTTGGACACATCCACTTCTCAACACTAAAATCCCATCACAGGCATCCTGCCAGTCTGCCCCCAACGTCCCAGCCAGCTCCCACCCTCTCTCTCTCTCGCACACACACACACACACACACACACACACTTTTAGGAAATTTGCAACTGTATACTCCGGATCAGTTGGTGGCGCTACGTCACCTCGACTCAAATAGTAAAAGAAGACGTCCCAACGTGTCCACAGGTTGCACACTCGGGAACACGTTGCTTGTGGTCCGTGCTAAACAAACGTATTTTTATTAAGATTATAATAGGCCTGAACGATATTATTTCTACTAAAATGACCAAGGTAAAGAAAGAGAAAGGCGTCGCTGAGGAGGAAACCGGGGGAACCGAAAAATCTTATCAAGAGTTGATTGCTAATGTGAACCCAATTGCTCAGCCCCTGGCCTCACGGAAACTTAGCAAGAAGCTGTACAAATGTGTGAAAAAAGGTAATTTGAGCTCATTCTTTGTTTTAATGGAGTGTAATATTAATTGTAACATTAACGTGGTACAAAGGATTGAATTTCAATTACGACATGAAGTTTTACTGTTTATAGCTAAGAATTACTGTCTATAGCTAAATTAACGTTAGACTACTTTTAATGAAGTGTGGGTGTTTAAGGCCAGCGTTTAACGTTAACTATGCGACCTTAAGCAAGGTACTACGTTAAAAAGCGTTGAAGCTTTGACAGCAGTTGTTTTGTTTCTGTGTAATTGTTTGCAGCATCAAAACTGAAGCAAATACGACGGGGCGTGAAAGAAGTTCAGAAGTTTATAAACAAAGGAGAAAAAGGGTAATTTGTAATGGCCACTTTCTAGTGGCAGCATTTGTAGTAAAGCACTTTATGTAATTATTATAAATCATTAAACTTTAAACCAGTAGTGTATTGCATTGGTCTTTGTGTTGGTTTAAACATTAATTATAAGTAACATTAGTGCACGTTTTTCTCCAGGATTGTGGTGTTGGCTGGGGACACATTGCCCATTGATGTATACTGCCACCTTCCCGTTATGTGTGAAGACAGGAGTTTACCTTATGCCTACATTCCTTCTAAAGTGGTATGAGTAACTTACTACTTACTGTGTATTTTTCTAGATGGTCACATTGTGTAAACTAGACTTAATCAAACATATTTTTGTGCGTCTTAGGACCTTGGCTCCTCTGCGGGATCAAAACGGCCAACCTGTGTGATCATGATCAAACCCCACGACGATTATAAAGAGACCTATGATGAATGCATGGAGGAAGTATCAGCTCTGCCAAAGGTTTGCTGAGGTCCTGTATGTGTCAGGACGTGGACTGCTGGAGTAGCTTGGATGTACATGTCTAGGCCCTCCCACTGTATGTCCCTCTCTTGAGCTAAGGCTATGGACACACTCTTAAGAGGCTTCTGTTTTTTTTTTTTTATAAACTCTGTGAATAGAAGATGTATGAGGGCAGTCCAAGGGCTGTTCTAAACCTTAAGTTGAAGAGGAAGTTCAATTACACTTTACGCATTTGTGTTGGCTGTTCCTATACATTCAAAGTAAAAATAATCAAGGGATGATGTACACTTAAATTATGCATTTACATTTTGTGGATATAGAAATAAATAGAAACCCATTTGATTCACATCCTACATTATTTTCTGTAGAAAGTTTAAGTAGTAAGTTTATAACAAGCCTGTGACTTCACAGGAGATATGCAGTGCATTTAAACCTAGAGCATGGTTAGGAATGAGCGAGAGTTGTCTTGTTTATACTGGCAACAAACATGGTCTGAAGGATGCCTTTGTTTTTCTAGATTATTTACTGAAACATACATCAATGGTTATGACAGGAGAGAAAAATTCAAAGATGGGTATTGTTAAATGGGTGAAATTAAACTGTACCCTTTTGTGGTCCTATAAACAGTGGTTTCATTTATACAAAAATAATAGTTCTTTACAAAAAAAAACAAGATACTCTTAAAGGATGTATGCCTGTTTTAATACCAGCAAGTGAGAATTGCAGCCTTTACTTCCGTGTGAGAGCCTGCCGTGGGTCTCGGCTGGTGCTTCGTATCCCAGAGGATCTACCCCCGCCTTCCCTCACATTGCACAAGGGGTTCCTGTTTAGAAGCACGCGGTGTGGACGATCACGTCCCCCTGTGCCACAGGGAATATCTCGAGGATCCCGTGGGTGATGGGAGGAAACAGTGGAGGAGTAGGCAGCTGGGCATCCGTTAGCCACTTCAGACAAAGAACATGAGAACTTCACTTTGAGCAAGTCGAAGATTTTTTTTTTTTGTTCATTTAAGGTATGCAAAACAATGATAGCATTAGAACTATACTGCAATGCAACATGTAATAATGCTGACTAGAGTTGTATAAATTGCAGATTTGCACATGAGAACATTACTCTGAGGTGGTGGGGGAGCTGGGACAGTCCCTGGAGCTCCTGTAGTGTGGCCATTTTGAGGGATGGCCTGCTGATCAGGTTTGACCTGTGAGGTTAGATAGTACAGTATTTACCCACTTATCTAACAAATGTGGTCTAGGAGACTGGCAAGAATATTAGTTACATTAGTAACATTTATTTTTTAGCATTTGTGATGTACTAATGCAAGCCCAAAAGGCTTGTAGTAGTTGCACTGCCATGTCAAGTTTGCTTAGCGATTTGACATGGGGTAGTTATTAATTTCCTGGTACTCACAGGCTTGTTTATCTGGTTTATTTGTGTCAGCAGTTCTGGATTTGGGTCACTGAAGTTTGGCACTTCTGAAAACACCATGCAAAATCTGAGGGAGAGAAGACCCATTGCAACTGATGTTAAAATAACTGATCTAAGTTCCAGAAGTTTCCAGAAACCATGACTAAATTAACTGACATGTTATCCAGTAGCTAATTGGACCCACTACCAGTCATCAGGGTGACCATGAAGAAATTTTAATTAGGGGATGTGTCCTTACTCTCCAATCTTCTGGAGATCTCCGCCTCTCCCTGTGTACAGTGTAAGACAGCCTTTCCACAGGGTGGCATAGCTGAGAACATTATGCACCAATAGTCAGATTAATAAAAAACACAAATCACTCGCATTACCCGTTTATATATTGTGTTTGTCAATGCCTTAACATTTGGTAATCTTAAATACAATGGCTCATCGGTCAACCATTCAAATGTGCATATTTTTAAGTACCGCAAATTACCTGATTCAAAACCTAATAAGCGAACAATGCTCTTCTCACACAAAGTCATTTGTCCATAGTCCTGTAAAATGGCTAGTTTGTAACACACCCCTTGGTCAGACGGAGGATGTCCCCGGATTGAATGAAGACTCCAGCCTCGTCCCAGACGGAGATGGTGATGCTGCCACTCCTGTCTGCCACCTTACATGAACGAATCTCGTGGCCATCCTTAGTTTTGCTGACCCGGTCTGACAGAGGAGAACAAGAGATATCTATCTCCATCCTACTTGCCATTCTCAAAGCGCCCAAAAGGAGGTAGTATAGGCTATCTATTTACGTTTAGGGTGCACATGTAGTTGCCATTTGAAACGATATGACGGGAAAAGGGAAATGTTACTGCCACTTACTGATTTCCAAAACGATGAACACAACGTTTATGTTTTTGGAACCAGGTCGAACGTCTTTTATCAAAAAATCATTAGTGATGCACGACATGGGAAGGCGTCTTTAGGCTTCTGAAAAAAAAAAAACTTTCCCACGTAATGGTCCTTGCGTAGCGGTAATAAGCAAAACTTGGCAAGTTGTCTGCTTCTTTAATAGACTGTCATCTTGTTACTATATATGGCCTACTATCTTCAGGTGCACGTGAATCAAATTAACAGCTACCTTTAATTAGGCTAACGACAGGTAGGTGTATTTAGATACTCGGAAATGTTGAATAGCTTTCCTCGCGCATTAACCAGTTTTACACAGGCCTATTCTTATAGGCTAAGTCAAGAAAGCATTTGTGCAAAGCCTACAAATATTCTGCCATATGCTTATGGAACATTAGTCTCCCTTATAATAATAAAGGATGTTTTTTGTGTTAGGACTGTGATTCGGGCCGGTTCGTTTGGAGGGAACAGGGATCTGTCCCTGAGTTTGGCGTTGCTCAAAAGCATTTCTGAACCAAGTCTGCAGTACTGTTTACATTTAACCTTGCCTTTTTGTTCTTTACAGAGGCCGATGTTATCGTAGGACTATCTTGCAGCACACCAGCTTCCTGACGCCAAAATAAATACAGACCACATTTGATCCCGTGCTGCCTTCAGGAACAGTTCGGGCAGATAGGTCAGCAATTCAAGAATTCCATCAGTTGCTAGGATGAGAGTAGCACCGCACTGCAAACATGGCAATTGGATTGCTGTGACTGTCATGTGCCCTCTCAGATCCGCGTTGTTCCGCAAAGAGTCACAAATTAAGTAGTCTTTGTCAATTATAAGCGACCGGACACTGCCGATACATTTGCTTCCTCAGTCTAAATGCTGTAGGATGTACGGCTCCACTTGGGCTGCCCAGCGGTCAACTGATTTCCAAGGCTGCGTATGTAGGCTAACGTTATTTTGTTTCAATCAAAACTATGACAATTTTTTTAACAGGCTTACCAATGCTATAGCTGCTGTTTCTTTTCCTAAAATGTGTCGCGTTGTTAACAAACGCTCATCAAAGTAGCTAGGCATTATAATATGGCGTATGGTGTTTGCCTTTGTAAATAGCCTGCCTAATGTAGCCTATGTCGAATTAAAACAGACAAAAAATGTTAGACATAATTGACTTCCACATGCTAGTGATGATTAATGAGGAGGATGTGGAGATTTGGAATTGATTTAGTAAGTTAAGGAATGTGACTCAGCTTCTCTACTTTGAAACCTGATGAAGGAAATAACAAAAACTTAGGGATAGGCTATACTAATGACCTATAATTTGTCATTTTTCACAACTGCAAAGCTGGTACAACTAAAACTGCTAAAAGTGAAATTATGCTTCCTCTGATTTGAGGAGACGGATAAAGCTGTTGCTAAAAATTAGTGTATGTCAGTGTTTGACATTTTTCATGTTTAACTCCTGTTGTATTATTTAGCCCCTTTTATTTTTTAGTTTAGTTTATTGCAGTCTGTCAGTCTGAAACATTACAGGATCAAGTGTGGGTATTTGTGTCTATAGCCAATCCAAGCATGGATGGAAGGGTGATCCCTATTATGAAAAGGACTGGTTTTCTCCACCATCTTCAATTTTGCATTTAGCCTGTCTTCCATCCTACAAAAGTTTCGGTATGCCTAACAATATACAGATATTGATTGATCCAAATCTGTTTTGAAGTCGAATGACCCAGAAGTTGTACATAAGATCAGGGTATAGACTGCACAAGGAGACCTTAAATGTCCATATTTGAGATTGTCCAACTTGGCCTACATTAAGTGGGATTATGAACCCACAGTTCCCATCAGATCTTAGATTATGCTCTTGGATAAGGTATTTCACCTTGATTCTGGTCATAGGTAATATGGCCATCCTAATGTACAATGGTGAAAGAAATCACAATGCCAAATAGGGGTGGGCGATATAGTCTAAAATTTATATTGCGATATATATTTTGAACCACACACGGTAGATGATATATATCACGGTATACTTTGGTATGTAACTTACAGCCTAACAGTTTCTTAATGGTTACCATAGCATAAAGTCAATATGTACAACAGTTGTTTAGTCATTGTTCGGAGGTGTTTATATTTTACTCTCAAATTCACACAGAAGTAAACTGGTAAGCTGCATTTGTGTCAGGCAGTAGCTGTTCAATTTATAGGCTCTAACACAGTTTTGTTGTAAGAATGAAAAGGTGCTATCAATAAGGTGAAGCTACAGGTCAACATTTTTTCACATGGTTGTGGAGATGCAATGAGCCTATCACGGTATGCCGATATGACCCAAAATCTCTATCATTGGCCAAATGCATATTGCATACGGTATATATTGTCTATATTGCCCACCCCTAAAGGCAAACCACAATTGCATACGATTGTTGTTATTGATTATCAAATCTTAGAGATTTAGGCAATATTGTAAATGCTATAGAGGCCTGGTCATCTGTTTGAAACATGCTTAGGCTATGTGTGAGTATGGATCCTGCAAATGTGTGTTTGTATCTTCTAGGATTTTAACCGTTGTATTTAAAGCTTTGTTTCTGTTATATCGGTTTTATTTTCCAGTTTTTCAGATATTCAAAAAACTTGTAACACTGTGCTCTCCCTTTCAGTTGCTGGTGTGTATCTTATCAAATATATTATAGGAAGTGGTAGATCGCACTCGTTACCTCCAGTTTTTTTTTAATTATTCTTCTATTTATGTATTTTTTTCAGCAGTTTGTCAGATCAAAAATGTATTACAGTTGGCCTACAATTTTAATGATTTTAATGTAAGTGTGTGGGGAGAGGGACTTATGCTTTATAAAGTAGCTTTTAAAGTTGCATCTTGCCCCGTTAAGGAAATATTAAATGTTGGGCTCTGTTTGGACATGCATGTGTGCAATATCAAAACTTAATGCTTTTAAGACAAGATTGTTTTATTTGCTGTTTCTAAAATTATCCAAATGCAAATGTTTGTGTATCTGCACACATGTAAAACCATGTGATGTGGATTACCCCAAATCAGAAATTTGGGACTGTCAGCACAAGGCTCATTCACGTGTTTGGGACCTATAGGACTCCATGAAGGGCTACTGACAGCACTGTAGGCTACATGTGTAAACAGTGTATATGCATGTTTTAATATAGCCTACTAATCGGTATACTACTATGAAATAGTAGATGGACGAACATCTTGGTTCAAGATTTCAGATATCTATGTATACCAGAGTGGTAAAACATATGTCAGAAGTGGGATTCGAACCCACGCCTCCATTCGGAGACCAGAATACCCCGGTATAGGGAAGGGGATGCCCTTGAGTCTGGCGCCTTAGACCGCTCGGCCATCCTGACATACAGGAAGGGGCGGTCTTTAACAACTTTACAGCTAAATTCTAAATATCTGCTAGCTCCAATTTGAGGAACAAGAAAGGCGTTATTACAAATTCTATTAGAGCGTACATGAGAAATACAGCCATAGCCTTCTGACACTCTTTGCAGAACAGTAGATAACCGTTCTATGGCATTGGGTTGTTTGATTTTACGGCATGTGGCCGATGTTGAATTAATTTACATTGAGTATGTTTCTCCGAGAATGTCCAAATGATCTGGATTCTTTAAAAAAAAGACACGAATTAATACACGAATGTAATACATATAAAATTCAAGAGGCCACATTCACACAAGAGTCAATCTATTTTTGAAATTCGTGACGAAGAAAGGAAACCACTAGCATAACCATTAAGAGGTTTAGTCGCGCACATAAAACAGCATGCAGAAAACTAACACAAAACAGATTATTGCCTGTCTGATGGTAGCGGAGGAGAGACATCAGCAGGACAGGATCCTGGCTTTAGGTCCTCTTATCTGCACACAGCCTGAAGATAGATAGATAGCCTAGATAAAATAATAGATACCGGTAGATAGAATTAATGTGAGGGACTGAGATTTCGACTCTCTTTCCCACTTTTGGATCTTGATAATTCAGAGATGGTAAGTAGCTAAAGTAACTAAATACAAATATTCTATAGCTATAGCATCAATAGACATCATCAGTTTGACTGCTGTTTGACAGTTTGAATGCTGGCTGAAATACCTAAAAATAACTACAGCCTATAAAGTCATTTTTCCTTACCAAAACAAAAAAAATAGTTCTTGTGTAGTTCACCTGTCTTAATTAATTTAACGTGTAGGCTAAACTAGGCGAATAACACATGCCTAGGCCATTTTTCTAATCTAAAATATCTAGAAATTATCTAGATGTGTAAACTAGAAGAAGGAGTTGAAAAAATAAGCTATAGCTATTTTGGATATTTGCTTGGTGGCCTATGCGATGGAAAAGAGTGAATTGCCTGAGATGCCAAACTACCGAACATCATGACAACCACAGAGCTAGATGACAAGAGGCAAGTATACGTTTTTATATACAGTCTGTGCAAATGGAGTGCCTCCCACTAAAGGTATTAAGTAGACTATCCTAGCACTAGGCTACAATCGAACGTTGCTGGCGCTCAGTTTGCACACGATAGTCCTACAACAGTAAATCATTAGCCTAAAGAAGTGCAGTTGAGAAACACGTTGCTCGTGCAGAGTGTGGGGGAGTTCATTAAGATCACCTCTAACAATCCCTGCGTAAGCTGGTCTCCAAGTGCCGCTACCGCTAGTCGCTCACACCAACATCAACACCAAAGTCGATTAGTGGACATATGATCCACATCTGAATGGAGCCCTATGTTTCACTTTGTCCACATTTACCACCAAACTTATCAAATCAAACACTTATCCTGCCTGCGTATTTTGTCAGACCAATGCCAAAACGTGAACGAACACGCCCCACAATAAACTGGATGGGTTGCCTGAATTTTACTGAGTGCAGCGCCCCGGCACTTTAAAGTCGCGGGAATCTTGTGTAAAATTCTGGAGATGGGTGCGATGGGACTGGTGTCAGTGATGTCTAAAGCTTGATTTTTGTAGAGGGAATATCAATATGTTCTTGCGGTCAAGAAAATTGGTAGAGACTAACTGAGTGAATCTTTCGAGACAATTTCGATAAAATGAAAAAGTTTACATCTAGCGTAAAGCCGTTGAACCTTTTAACCAGACATCCGTCAAATGGTACCGTGGAGCAGGTTTGCATGGTAGATTGTCCACAAATTAAACCGATTAGTTTTACGCCAGGTTTTAGAGAACATGTTTTGGAACCTGGTGTCGTGCTTGAAAAAGAAGTTGACAAGGTCAGTGTCTGTTTCTCCCATGTTTTCTTGGGCTGTGCTACTTTAAAAGTGATAATTTGCATAGGCTTTCTATTATTGTTGTAGCCTAAACAAGCCCAATTCAGCCTGTGTGCCATCTCTCTTAAACTGACTCTTGACCGTACTTTGATCTCTACTCCTGCGCCATAGCGTCCAAAGTTTGACTAATTTTACATTTTATTCTGTGCAAACAGATTCGGTAAAGGCCACATGATTAAATTTCATGTTGTTTGTCAAATAGGCTACCATGAGACACCTTTCTGATATTTATATACCTACTAATATTTACTTATTCTGTACTTACTATATTATTCCAACAAAACAGCATGTTGATAGCCTAAAAAAAATGCTTTGTATTGAATAAGCATATTTGTTGAATACCACAGCCTATAGGCTACTAGCCTATTGTTTGTGTTCATCATGAATGAGCATTTAAAGAACATGAATTTCAAACCTGGATAACTTCACACAACATCAAAAATTGCACTCTCATTCCATTTCTCACTCTTCACCAAACTGCTGGTCATGTGATAATTGTAACAATCCCATGATGTCTTTGATGTTGAGCTCCAAATATGAAGTCAGACTATATTAATGCACGTCAGATTAGTGTCGGGTGAAGTGCTAGTGCAAGAATTGTAGTCTTCAGCATTCTGTAAAACAGTCTGTGTCTGTGAGCTTAAAGTTCACTAATGATTTTTTCCTAATATGTTTTTTTTGAGTATGTCTTTTTTTGTTTATGTTTTATTCTTTCAATCTTCAACAGGAGAATGGAGGCATTAGTGATGTCTGTCCCCCCTCAACAAAACTTGGTTTTGATAACTTGGGCTATGTTCCAGGGAGCCTTTGTGAGCTTTGCCCCCAGAACAGAGATTTGTGCTGTGGTTCCACTTACAAATCTGTGTGGAGAGAACCGGAAACTCAGAGGCCCCCAGTTCAGTCCACCCTGGTGAGGATAAGAGTGGAGGGTATGACATGCCAGTCGTGCGTACGGTCCATCGAGGGGCGCGTGGGCCAACTGCCCGGCGTCATAACTATCCAGATATCCCTGAGTGACAAAGAAGCTGCAGTGACCTTTAACCCAGGGCAACTGGACCCAGAGGAACTGAGGGGACAAATCGAGGACATGGGGTTTGATGCCATCCTCATAAGCCACTCCATCTTACCAACTGCCCCTGCCAGGAAGGTAGAGGATGACAGTGTGGAAGGGGATGTGGCAGTGACCCTGGGCATTAACGGAATGCATTGTGGATCTTGTGTGAATAACATCCAAGAACATGTATCAGGACTAATGGGGGTCTGCTTTGTCAGTGTCTCCCTGGCAACCAGGAGCATGCACCTCAAATATGACTCGTCACTGGTCACCTTGGAGACTGTTAAGCAGCTTGTTGAAGAGATCCCTCCTGGTAATTTTCATGTGACCTTGCCATGTGGACAACCAGCGTTGATTGGGAGCACAGACCCTAGAGTAACGACGCCCAGCTCCCAGCACATTAGCTCTGCACCCACGCCCCAAACTACAGACAGTGTGACTTTCCAGACAGCCACCATTAGAATCTCAGGGATGACCTGCAATTCCTGTGTGCAGTCCATTGAAGGGATGATATCCCAGAGACCAGGAGTTCAATCCACCAGGGTCTCATTGACGGAGGAAAAGGGAATAGTGATTTTTAACCCCACTTTAACCAGTGCAGATGAACTAAGGGCCAGTGTTGAGGACATGGGGTTTGAGGCCGTACTTGATGAAGGTATTCATAGCACCTAAGATTAATGGTTTTCAAATACTCCCTATGCTGATACTGTGCAAGGAATACAATTAAAACATTCTATGATTTGTTTGTAATGACTTTGATTAAATGTACCAGTAGTTCAAATCTGGCTGACGGCAAGATGGGAAGGTGAAGAAATGGATAGCATTTCAATTTCAATTTGGTTTTATGTGTTGGTATTACAGTATAGTTACACTAATATTGTTGATCTGTTTATGATATGTTTTTCATAATTTAGTCTAAATTGTGTTTTACATAGACAATCAGCTATTATGAAAGCTTTTGTGTAATTAATTTACAGTTAATCAAACTCTCCACAAAATTCAGTGAGTGTTTGAGCCCATTTCTCCATGGCAACGAGACAAGTGATCTCTCCTGAGTGTCATTTAGCATTCTAGCACCACTGAGTAAGACCTGCCAGCACTTAGTGGGCCAGGAATGGCAGCCAGCCACAAAGCGGATTATTAGCGGCCTTTGTTATACAGGATTGTGTCTCAATGTAGTCATTTTTTTGGATGCAGGTAGCTAAGGTCAGTCAAACTCAAATGACACTCAGGAAAGAGTGTTTAAGAGCATGTTTAATGTGATTTTTATTTATGATTTCACCATATTTTATTAGTGTTTTTTATTCAAATGTAACTTGTAATATATTATAATATTTTCATATATTTTCTATGAAGAGCCCAGCTCTGCAGACAAAGGGACAACTTGTGAGCCCGATACCAAACCCTTTTCTCACCATCGTCCTCAGCCTTCTAACGGCTTAGCAGCTAAAGTGCCCAGTGACCAGCAGTCTTATGAAGAGACCACCCAGAAGTGCTTTATCCATGTAACTGGAATGACTTGTGCCTCTTGTGTGGCCAACATTGAGCGCAACCTCCTCAAAAATAAAGGTGAACGTATAAGGTTACTGGAAAATTCTATTTATTCTATTAAATTAACTGCTCAGTATTTAAATAGACAACACAAAATCACATGGTGTGTGTGTGTTTGTTTGTGTGTTTCAGGGGTGGTGTCGGTTCTAGTTTCCCTGATGGCAGGGAAGGCAGAGGTCCGATATGATCCAGAGGTACTGAATGATATTGAGGTCAGTCGACTAATAGCTGGCCTTGGCTTTGGTGCTACTGTCATGGAGACGGCTGCAATCACTGATGGGAAGCTGGATCTTTCTGTGAGTGTGTGTTTGTTCCCTTTTTCAGTGGTTTAGATTTCAGTGCTTCAGATTGTGGCCTGTTAAGTTGTGGTGAAAGAGTAGATAAGAAGGGTGCAATAAAAAGTACAGTATACTGTGCTGGAACAACACAAATTACATGAAAGTTACCTGCGTAATCTTTCCAACACTGCCTTTTGAAAATGCAGGCACTGATCTCTGGACTAATTTAATTAGCCCATTGTGCTATTCTGACTATTTACTGTAGTAGGTTCATTGGGCATACGATTTGATTGTATCATTCGGATGCACCCAATCTCATAAGCAGTAGTTTAGACAGAACTCAAACTACCAGTACCTTCAAGTTGTTTGGTTTATTCTGGTATACACTTACACAGCAGGTACTCTTATAATTTATCCTTCAATACTTAATGTTATGTTGTTCTAAACTGTCCCCTTTTTAGTTTTATGTTTGTGTACTCATTGGTGTCTGTGTGAAGATAGTATAATTTTTATTTTTTTTGTAGGTGACTGGTATGACGTGTGCATCATGTGTCCATAACATTGAGAACAAGTTACTCGGGACAAGGGGTGTTTTTGAGGTCTCTGTGTCGCTGGCTACCAAAAAGGCTCACGTGAAGTTTGACCCAGAAGTGCTTGGTCCTAGGGACATCATCAGAAACATTGAGGTACAGTTGGCCAATTTAGCACCCAAAATAAGATTTTAGAACGTCACCTCTCCATCATTCTATGTTCTTTAATGTCCTCTGTGACAGGCCTTGGGACTTGGAGCATCACTGATCAAAAGTGATGGTTTTGGAGAGAATGAAGCCTTGGAGCACCGAAAGGAAATTCAACAGCAAGTATCCCTGCTTGTTTCTTTTTACTTTTAGCATTGTCAAACATATATGTTTGTAGTTGCCTGAATATTAATTAGTAGTTGCAGCTTTTACATATCATTATCATTCACAGTGTGTATTGTGGTATGTATAGCTTGTGCAAATTTAAATGTCCATGCTTTTGACAACTTTGGTGATGAGAGCATTCACAGTTTGAAGCATCTTTGACCTATGCACAATGTTTCCATTTGATTGTGTGTTTGTGTGCGTTTGTATGTGTATGTTTTTAGATGGAAGCAGTCTTTCCTGTTTAGTTTGGTGTTTGGCGTCCCTGTGATGGGTCTGATGATCTATATGATGGTGATGGACAGCCAGCACCAGGAGCATGGGGGCTCGATGCCCCACGAGCAGAATATCCTCCCTGGACTCTCCATCCTTAACCTCGCTTTCTTCCTTCTCTGCACACCCGTACAGGTAGAACCAGACAAGCATGCTCTAATTGCAGTTATCTGGTTGGTTAAGCACACCATAGTGTTTACCTAGCATGATACGCTAAACTATCAATCAAATAATCTTTAAAGAGAAATTCTTTGACATTCACACTTGCACCCTTATAAGAGCTGTCTTGACTGTTCCTTCTGCTTTGTGCCCATTAGATCTTCGGAGGTCGGTATTTCTATATTCAGGCATATCGCTCACTGAAGCATAAGGTGGCGAATATGGATGTTCTGATCGTACTGGCCACCACCATCTCCTATATCTACTCCTGTGTTGTCCTGTTGGTGGCCATCGCAGAGAAGGCGGAAAAAAGCCCCGTCACCTTCTTCGACACTCCACCCATGCTGTTTGTCTTCATCGCTCTCGGTCGATGGCTGGAGCACATTGCCAAGGTACTAACTCAGTGTGGACGACGTGACATTTCACTGCTTTTGCAGTTCCATCACAGCCCTGTTCCATCACAGTGACACTGAGGATTTATGTGTCTGTGGGTAGAAAACAGTGCATTAGGAAATAAATCGGAGTCTAAGCAGAGGTGGGCTGAGTCCACCACCATCAGTCCACCTCTGCCAATTCTGTCCTGTATGAACTCAAATCCATGACCTCACAGCAACCTTGGATCAGGAGTCAAGTGCACTAGACAGCTGACTGAAAAGCCAAGGCTGCCAGTCAACTAACTAGCCCATACTTGAGGCAGGTTTAGAGGGCATTTAAGGTCCCTGCTTGTTTTCAAAACTACCGTCAGTCCAAAGAGCCACAGCAAATACACCACAGTAAGTCAAACAATACAGCCACCAAGGTCTACCCTGCTGCTGCTATCTGTGTTAAATGCACTGTGTACATTTTAAACCATGGATTTGGTCAAGAGATCATTTTTGTGGGCATGGGGTGGTGTGGTGGTGCCTTGGGCTTTTTGGGTGCTGTAGAGATCAGGGTTGTTTGTAAACAGAGAGGCGACAGGCAGCCCTCAATACCTGGAATAGAACCTTTAAGCTGCATGTACTTCTGTGAACTCGAGCCTTGTGTGCACACAGGTGAGTATGCAAATGTGGGGTCATTCAGGTGGTTTATCATATGACAGCATGCATAAACAGCATTGTAAGGATGGTTGGCAGAGACTGATCCCATGACCTGCATGTGACTTTCCTGTTCAAAGTGACCTCTAAATTACACTGAGGAACACTGCTCAAAAGCAATCTAAATATAGATAGCCATATCTCCTTTTCTTTGCTATGGCTTAGTCTAATATGAGGTCGTAAGAACCAAAGTGGTACTTGCAGATCCTCTCTGAATAATGAACTTGTATTCTGGATCTTCCTAAATGCATGCTACAATTAGTCACAATTTATACCATTCAGGTGAAGTCAAACTGCATTTTTATGCCTTATGCTCATTTTTTTATTTATTCTGCACTTTCCATGTCTTTGCTAGAGTAAAACGTCTGAGGCGCTGGCCAAACTCATGTCTCTGCAAGCAACTGACGCCACCATAGTTACTCTGGGTCCAGACCACATAATTATCAGGTATACTGTGCAGTGGTCTAGTTATCTACTGTACTCTAGGTCTTTGTGACTGAGGGGATGCCTTGCGTTTGTTTGTTAAGGTAATGTTTTGAAACTGAAGAACAGAATCCTATCCACAATTTTTATGTGGGTTATAAACATTGATGTAATGTTTGTTAGCGTTTGGGTAATAGTGTGTGGGTGTGTGTGTGTGTGTGTGATGCAGGGAAGAGCAGGTCTCTGTGGATCTGGTCCAGAGGGGTGACATAGTGAAAGTTGTTCCTGGAGGAAAGTTCCCGGTGGATGGGAAGGTGATGGAGGGCAGCTCCATGGCGGACGAGTCTCTTATTACAGGTAAGAGCTTACACACTTCTTTTGTTGGCTCAATCTTGTTGCGTTAACCCCATCTTGTCTGTGTAATTTTAATGTTAATCCACGATGGCCAATTTTTATTGATGTTAGGCCACTTGATATATAGAAATCGATAAATAGAGACTATTTAGTGTAAATGCAATAAATGTACCGTGGGCATATGCTGCTGTCACGGCCCCCCAACCACAGGTTATTAAACAGAGAAAGAAAGAAAACAAACAAACAAACCAAGCACGCTAGTCTAGGGATGCTATGTAACTCATCTGCTGGTCGGAGGGTGGTGATCTAATGTTGCGTTGTCGTGGTAGTCAATATGTACGAAGCTACAGGTGTGTGTGAGAAACCGAGGGGAGCCAGCTTACCTTTGGGCCAACCCAAACGCTAGGCTCTCCACGCCGAACAGCACAAGCGACGTTGGCTACTTGCCGTTCAATACCGAACTCCAGGAAATCAAGTAATCCGGAGTTCCCAGGGGGACAGACTGTGGACGGAGAAGATCGCTAATCCCAAGTAGGCTACACGGGGTATCCCACAACATACACTTGCACCCCGTGTCCAAACTCCTCCGAGCCTTCTTCCTTCCCGCGCCCCCATTGACTTCTTTCTTCCCATTAACTAGGCAGGGAGCTCCGGAAATAGGAGCCAGACACCTGCCGGCCACAGCAGCATAGCTCCCCCTGGAGTATGGGATGGGTCGTTGGAAGTGTAGTGTCTACGTATTGCACCTACACTAACAGCCTATCGTAACACTGCACAGTTTTCTTGACTGTTAGAATGAATGTGTCCATGCTGGGAGGGTTAATAGCAATGCCATGACAAAGCAGTAGCGAACGTTTGAAGGAATGTTCAGTGGTATGAAATTTCACAGAAATTATCTGCCCACCAGCCACCAGGAAGCAAAAGTATACCAGAGACTTAACACACAGTAAAACACTGTGAAAGAGTTTGGTGCACCAGGCTGTGTTCTCACAGTCTTATTTAATTCATTTTTAAAAAAAAATGTAGATTGTGTGGATTAATAAAACAACATTCCGTGGATTAACAAAATGAGATTGTGTGGCGCTAAAGCTGTGTGCCGACCATCTCACCCGGACTAACACTGATGCATGTGCCATGTGCCTGGGTGTGTGCAACTCTCTCTTCCAATGTGTCCTCAGGTGAGCCAATGCCCGTCTGTAAGAAACCGGGGAGCTTTGTGATTGCGGGCTCTATAAACGCCCATGGGGCACTACTGGTGGAAGCCACGCACGTCGGGGCGGATACCACTCTCAGCCAAATAGTCAAACTGGTCGAGGAGGCCCAGACTTCAAAGGTGAAGGGTAAACAAAGCAAAGCAAAACATACACTCATCACACACTGACCAACACACAGGCACAGGCACACACAAACATTTTCTCTCTGACACACTAATTCTTGCATCCTCTGTCTTGTTATATGTTCAGGCCCCTATCCAGCAGTTTGCTGATAAATTGAGTGGCTATTTTGTCCCTTTCATCATCATCATCGCCGTGGCAACCCTGGGGGTCTGGCTCATCATAGGCTTCCTGGACTTTGACATTGTTGCTGAATACTTCCCAGTGAGTACTATTGTGTATTGGTTTACCTCTGTGTGGTTGTGAGCATTTAATTTCTTAATAAAACGATTATACATACATATACATTCAGTATGTGTGATGACTTATACATTATGTATATCATACTCCCAATTACCATAGTATTTGATGCATAGACACTTATGTTTAGATGGCTTTGGTGGTTAGATGGTTTTCTGCTCTGTCATCAGGGTTATGACAAGAACATCCCTCGCATAGATGTGATTGTGCGCTTTGCCTTCCAAACATCCATCACGGTTCTGTCCATCGCCTGCCCCTGCTCTCTGGGATTGGCAACCCCGACTGCGGTGATGGTGGGCACGGGGGTTGGCGCCCAGAATGGCATCCTCATCAAGGGCGGAGAGCCCCTGGAAATGGCACACAAGGCAATGGCACCACATCACTCAGCCAACTGAAAGTGTGCCTGTTGGCCAATGCAGATTAGCCCTTCACATTCTCACACTCTTCATTCACTTAAAGTTTACATGGAAGTAATTATTTTGTGCCAAGGACATTTTATATATTGGAATGTAATTTGTAGCACAAAGTGTATAATCAGACAGGAAAAACAAAATGCAAAAATTACATATGGATTATATTTGTGAGCAGTGTAGTACATGGGTGTGAATAAGATTGATCATTGTGTGATCACAGTGATATCAAAAAACTATTCAAATGTTAAGAACAAAATAGCAGGGCATAACATTTGTTTATTTAAACTAGCTGAATTTGTTTAGTATAAGCTGAATACAGGTTTTTGAGCAGTGATAACTTTATTTACCTTCTGGGAAAATCTACTTTGTTGTTCTTTGGTCCATCTAGTGGTTTATCATTGAATTGCATATTGTCACCTTCCTAATGGTCATACCTTTACATCTGTCATAATCATTCCTTTTATGTCTGTCTTTTTTTGTCTGATGATGAAGTTTTTGTCTTTTCCATTTCTGCTCCAGATTAAAACGGTAATGTTTGATAAGACGGGCACCATCACCAATGGAGTACCCCAGGTGACGAGGGTGCTGGTGCTGTGGGACAAAGCCCACATATCCCTCCGGAAGGTTCTGGCTGTTGTGGGCACCGCTGAAGCCAGCAGCGAACACCCCCTGGGCATGGCCGTCGCCAAACATTGTAAACAGGTGAGAAAAGGGTGTGTAAGTTATGATGGGGAAGTCGTAGATAAAGGGTTGTGTGGGGTGGATGCACTTGTCTTTGAACAAACAAAGCAAACATTTTTTATTACGCGAACCTGTGGGAGTCTGAGCTTTTGAGATGTGTTTGATGTGTTGAGATATGTGCTCCCCTCACGTCTAGTCATTTGTCATTTATGTCAATCTGGATGAGACAGAGACGAGGCTGGTCTGTGGATGCTCGTAATTCATGTCGCACAAAGTATATTGATTGTTTGTTAGCTTAATTTAAGGCACTTACAACACAGCAAATCAGGTTGGTCTTTGATTTGGCGTTTGGTTGCCAGAGCAACGTTAAATCTGATGAATGAGTCTTGTCTTTGAGTCTTTGAGGGGAGTGTGTGGGCGAGATTCCAGCCGTAAATTTGGAAAATTAGGCAGTAGGAGTTTTTCCGTTGTGCTTTGTCATGTCATAATGCTAAATTTTTGTCTTTAAAAAAGTGTCAGTGAGTAAAACTGTATCTGTGTGTGTGTGTGTGTGTGTATGTGTGTGTTTTTCTGCTTCTGTGTATGCATGAAAGTGTCGGCTGTGTGGGTGATCGTGTAGGTGTGTGTATTTTTTTTGCTTTGTGTGTGTGTGTGTGTGTGTGTGTGTGCATGCTTGACTGTGTATATAAATTTTTCGCTGTCTGTCTTCGTGTGGGTGTGTATGTGTGGGTGGACGGACGTTTGGAAATTTGCAGGAACTGGACACAGAGACTCTGGGCTTCTGCAGTGACTTCCAGGCCGTGCCTGGGTGCGGAATAAGCTGCAAGGTGTCCAACGTGGATGAGCTGCTGCGCGCCCTGGACCAGAGAGACATCAGCCCCGAGACCCATCTCACTATACTGGGCGCCACGACGGACGAGACCAGCCTGCTCGCCGACACTGCGCCGGGTCAGTCTCCCTGGGCAGCAGAGCAGACAGCAGAAAGGCCCTGCCTTCATTTCCCTCTCCTGTAGAAAACAAGAAACAGAAATATGTCTACTTTTGCATACAGATTATGGGAGCATGTTCACAGATGATCCACTGACTTAATTAGGGAGTCTACAGTGTTTCACACAGCTACATTTTATATGGAAGACATCCTTATTTATCCCCGCACCACCATACTAAGGTGACCGTCTGGATACTCCCACCACAGCCCCCTAAAGCAACTAAAGCTAAACAGAGCTTCATGCTTACCTTTAGTTTTGTTTCTATACAGTTTCTGTAGTTTCTATATAGTTCCTATAGCCCCTTCAGTATTAGCAATATGTTCAGCAATTCAGGTTACCATGCTCTCTAATTGTTGTTCCTAAAGGCAACACTTGGCATGTTTGCACAATAGGGCTATGGTTGTAAATTGATTGGATGGTTGGATTCCAAATCACTAATCAGTCAGTGATTGTGTGGATGAATGAAGTCACATCGCCATCACACCATTTGATGTTGGTTAAGGTACAATACATCAATTTAAAGGAGTCCTAGAACACATTTTTTGACCATTAGGAATTGATCTTTGAGCCTAAATAATGGCATATGTAAATTTGTGGGGCTGAAAACGCCCCAGGAGCACTGCTAGAGAGCCTAATACAAGGTCATAAATAAGCCCAGCAATGAAACACTTTGTTTTTCCCGACCACTCAGAAAGTTCATGAATAATGAAATGAGCTGCGTGCTGATTGGCCAGTTTACCCAAAGGCTGATTGTCCCACACCGGGCTGAAGCTAGAGCCAAAGCCATCAATAGCTAACCGAACTTACAGTGGGCTGGAACATGCAAATGAGAGAGGCTGTATCCAAAAGGGCTGGGCGCCTATTACGTGTTATTTGAGCTCTGTTCAGATTGGCCCATTTCAACATGTCCATTTCTAGCTTTGAATTTGCATACGAAAGCAGGTGGGAGAAGGCGGGGAAGTTTTTGGTGTGGTCCTTAGACACCACTCGGAGCCTAAATTCAACAGGAACAACGTAAATGTGGTTTTGAATTCTAGGACTCCTTTAATAACATGGTGTAGATGGTCTGTGTAACCATCTTTTTTATGTCTGTTTGCATCTGTGTGTGCATGTGTGGCTGTGTGTGTGTGTTATCCAGGAACATATTCGGTACTGATTGGTAATCGAGAGTGGATGAGGCGCAACGGTTTACACATCACCACTGATGTAGATGAAGCCATGACAAGCCATGAAACCAAAGGACAGACTGCAATCCTTGTGGCCATAGATGGTACTGTTCTTCAGTCTTACATCTTTTATCAGATTACATGTAGAGTCTAACTCTTGTTTACTGTGTATCTGCTTACAATTAAAGAGTGTGACTGTGACAGGAGGTTGCTCTCTGTTGCTGTCTGTAAGCCAAAAGACCTTTCCAAAAGGTCATATTATGCTCCCGAGACCTTTGTATGCATTTTCAGCTATTCTAAATTTCAGATATTCTAAATAAAAAAGATTAAAAATCAATATTACTTGTAGACAACAAGCAATTAAAAAAAACATGTCTATCTTACTATAAAAAAAGTTTAATTGCCACACAGTGTAAATTGGTTACTTTTACAATTGTACAGAATAGTGTCTTTGCAACTGCCTTTGGGTAATACAGTACATGGGTGGAGTTGTCTTGCAGCTGGCACACTGGCGATGTGGATAAAAAAGATCCCTAAGTTTGGGTGCTCCATTTTATTCTGTGTGTGACACGTTTATTCTGTTGATTTTATTACGTTTAATATTCATTGAAATGCAGTCATCTATTTTTGAATAGATTCATGTTGTGACTGCGACACTTACAGCTCTACGTCTTTATGTCTTTTGTAGGGGTGTTGTGCGCTATGTTGGCCATAGCTGACACAGTAAAAGCCGAGGCTGCGCTGGCCGTATACACTCTGAATAGCATGGGCATCGATGTTGTCATGATCACGGGGGACAATCGACGCACTGCCAGAGCTATTGCCACACAGGTGTGTGATTGGCGGATTTCTGTGCATGAGCAAGTGTGTGCAATGATGTCATTTTCAAAATCTTTCTTAAATAGTCTATATCAAAGCTTCATTAAATTTTTTTCATTTTTTTTTATAAAAAGGATTTATGTTTGTACTGGATGTGTTACATGTACTATATGTGTTACAGTATGTACAGTATGTGTATAAATATGTGTAAATAGGAAGCTCCACTGTAAAGGGATGCATGCAAAAGACATGCATGCTGGCATGCTGTCTACATGGACCAGTTTAGTTAAAGCCCGTTGGCGTTAATATATGTGCTGCACGTTTATGTGTAAATATATGGTGTGACGCTTATCCCCACAGGTGGGCATCAGGAAGGTGTTTTCGGAGGTGCTGCCATCTCACAAAGTGGCCAAGGTGCAGGAGTTACAGGAACAGGGCCTGAAAGTTGCCATGGTGGGCGACGGCGTCAACGACTCGCCCGCTCTTGCCCGTGCTGACCTTGGCATTGCCATCGGAACTGGCACAGATGTAGCCATTGAGGCTGCCGACGTGGTCCTCATCAGAGTGAGTTTGCCCAACTTATCTCATATTACATCTGTGGTGGTGGCGTAAAAAGACACATCAGAGAAACAATAGAGTGCAGAAATAGAAAGGAATTATAATTTTCAAAAAGGTAATGAAAGATTTTGTTGAGTCTACTGCATATATGATTATGTTTGCATGTACTGGAACTAGTAGTATGGACCAAGTATTGCAGATTACTGTACTCGGTTCTTGATTATGACAATTACAGTTGTTCTTCTGAATCTCATCTGCTCAGTTTTCAGGAAGATCCTGGTGCTTACCAAAATTTTCTTAATGTTTTCTTGTTATTTACATAACAAGTAAATATCAGGAAGATATTGTTGAGATTTTTATAATAACATTGCAGTGTTGTACTTTTACTCCATGTTAGAATGATCTGCTGGATGTAGTAGCCAGTATTGAGCTCTCAAAGAAAACAGTCCAAAGGATTCGAATCAACTTTGTCTTTGCTCTCATATACAACCTCCTGGGAATCCCAATTGCTGCAGGTAAGAACAATGTCTGATTTGTATTTGTTGTGGGTTTTTTTAGGCCATACTAGATAGATGTGTGTGTTAAACAGTGTTGGGCAAGTTACTTTTAAAAAGTAATTAGTTATAGTTACTAGTTACTTCTTGCAAAAAGTAACTGAGTTAGTAACCGTTATTGTATTACAAAAGTAACGAATTACCAGGGAAAGTAACTATTGCGCTACTTTTTGCGTTGGGCGTACTGCCCCCTGTAAATTCAAAAGTATGTTCGGTTACTCAAAAGTAAAAGTAAAAGTGAATGTTAAATGTGTATTATGACTGAAATGCACACATAACAGAATGACATATTAACATTGCACACCAATATAGGCCTACACTAATTTAATATTTTTGTGGGACTGTGAGATAAGACGTGTATACATTTTTAAATAGTTTTGTAGCTATTAAATTTGTTGTTACCAATATAGTAGAACAATAAAACACTGATGTTTTAGAAATGTTGAGCGTATTTATTTATTTATTTAACTTAGGCTAAACAAGCTACAACAGACCAAAAAAAATATTGCAGTCCGGAGGAAAAAAATGAAATAAAATAACGATCTAGAGAACATGAGAAGTGCAAAAATCTTGGAGAATCAGAGGCTACCGTACCCTAGTTGATGATGGGCAGAGATCATTGGAGGTGCTCAATTGTCTGGTTCTTGTAGGAGAAATTACTTTTTTTTTGGAGGAGAAAGATGAGAGTCAAGATGAACTATAGGCTCACCCCACAATAGAGTTTGCCTCTTGGCTGGGCACATCTGAAAGTTAGGGCAGAAGGGCCGCTTTTGCTAATTTAACCGTCTGAACAAGGCAAACTGAAGGAAATGCGTTGTGTCAGGTAGGCCCAATTTCTCTGCAATAGTTGACTCAACCCCTGACTTATCCCATGTTGACGTCTAGCTCAATCAGTGCTGATGATGCTAGCTGATTATGTTATCTCAATTGTGCATCAACTTGGATCTTGCAAACTGTTCTGAAAAGTCGGGTAAGTAGAGTTGAAAATATAGTGATATGGTTTGCAGTTATGTAGATTTTTCTCTACAATAAATTATAATAAATTAGCCAATGTCTCCACGCATTCATGGACGGACCCTTGACATCTTGTCCTGGCATGGGATGATGTGAAGTGTTTTAAAAGATTGGAGTTGTTCACAACTGACATGACCAAACGTTTTGTTCCTGGACATAATGTGCACTGCTCATAAACATACTTCTCCTTAATGTCAATAAGAGTAAAATTGTGCTTATATTTCAAGTAACGCTGTTTATTTTTTAACACCATTATTCCCATCACTGGTGTTAAAGAGAGAAAGAGGGAGACAGTAAGAGAGAGAGAGAGAGAGAGAGAGAGAGAGAGAGAGAGAGAGAGAGCGAGAAAGGGTCTACAGTTACTGCATTTGGCTTTTCAGGAGTGTTCATGCCAGCAGGTCTGGTACTTCAGCCGTGGATGGGCTCGGCAGCAATGGCAGCCTCCTCTGTGTCAGTGGTGGTGTCCTCATTACTGCTCAGGCTGTGAGTTTTACACACTACACTCACACACACACACACACACCTCGCACATAATACACGCAGGATATGAGTGCACACATTTTACTCAGTGACACCTGTGAAAAAGCCCAACACTAATAGACCTCCAGCTGCTTTCTTCTATCTACCCAATCCCCAAACGTCCAAATGCCATTTGAAAAACAATCAAAACACAAACTATCTAATCCTAAGAGACTGTGATTGCCTTCATGAAACTTTTATTACTCTGGCTGCCTCTTTCCCTCTCTTTGGTACCGCTCTCTCTTTCACGTCTGGAAAAGCCTGATAGAAATTACCACTATCATTAACTTTTAGAAACCATGGTTTGGGGTAGCAGATGTTGCTTAAATTGTGTTCAATTGTGTTTTTCTCTTTGTGTCCCTTTTTCGGTGTGTGTGTGTGTGTGTGTGTGTGTTGGACTTTGTGAAGTATTGTGAGGGTGAATAACTCTTCCGTCCCCTATTTAGACATTCTGAGGCTCACTGTTGGACCAACTTGGTTCTTTCCTCTTATAGCTGTGCCTCGTCTTGGCACTCTGAGTAGTGACATCAATCTCACACAATGAAATAAATTGGAGAAAAAAAAAGAGATAGATAAATAAAAAAGTTCCTTGCTGCACTGTTGCCGTGGAAACCGTAACAGAGCAGAAGAGGTCCCAATGGTTGCCACGGGCAGATTTCAGCATGGACGCCCACACAGGAACAGCACACCGGGCATCCAGAACCCAATTCCTGCCCTCTCAGGAGTTCTCTTCCGCTCTCATTCTCTGTTTCTCCATTACCATACTTGCATGCATTTTACTGTAATTTCTTGTCATTTTCTTGCTTATGGTTTCATCTGTTTTCATCTCATTCTTCCTTTTCTCTCTTTCCTCTCTCCCCTGTGTCTTCATTTGTCTATTCATGTCATTTTATTCCTCAACTATTTTCTTCCTTATACCCGTCTTCCTCAGGTATAAGAAGACTCCGGTTGAGCAGTATGAGCTGAAAGCCCAGGGCCATACAAAAAGCCTCAACCCTTCTCAGGTCAGCGTTCACGTGGGCCTGGATGACCGCCATCAAACGCCCCCATTCAGCCGCCACAGCTGGGGCAGGCAGAGCCAAGGCAGCTATCTCCCGGGATCCCCGCAACCAGCAGCGATCGGATCCCCCTCTTCCTCATCGGCCAGGCGCTCTCTTCTTGACGATGATGGAGGTGTAGACCTGATTGTTTGACCTTGTCTCATAAGCATGTGCCTTTGAAAAGAAACAAGGAGGATCTCTAATTATGGTCCTTTGCACCAACCGACCCAAAGAAACCCAGTACACTGAAGGTGACTAAGGAGGAAGAGGGGACTATCAGTTTATCAATTTATTTCAGCCATATACGCAGTGTAAAGTGAGATGAGACACTGTTCCACAATATACAAGCCAACAGCAAGACCACATCTGGGTCTAATTTAAAATACACCTTAAATACACCTCTAAATATCAGAAGTAGGATGTGTCTCACTCTCAAGCAGTAAGCAAATAGGAACCAATAAGGTTCATAAACACACATCCAATGTATAAAATAACCACAAACAAGAGCCAGTATTATTAGAAAAAAAAAATCTAAATCACAGAACAGTTTGAGCATTAATGTGCTCAGGAGGGTTGATAGTACCACCAAACCAAGATTATTCTGATTTCCCCAAACTCTCTATTTTATTCCTTCCCTGACCTAGAGATAGGAAGTTTCAAATATATACATGAATGTATGGAAAGACACTGGGAAAACCCAAGGAAATTTGAAGGAATCATGACTGGATGGCTACGAATGAAAGACATATGGTTATTAAAAAGACAGAAACTTTTTGCATTGCTATTGCTATACATCGCATCAACTGCATCACCTATTTTACTTTTGTTTTTAATGCTGTAAAATCACTTCATTTACATTATCACTTAATAAATCTCAATCATCAGATAAATTTAATGGGACTCCTATATTACTGTACTTTATTTACCAAAATATTCTTGTAATATGTATCTAATGGAATAATAGTGGACTACTCACCATCTAAGAGACTGAAAACCTGCCCTAGGCAGTTGGGTTAGCCCCTTGAGCCGTCGGAACTGCCCAAGGTTTCTTCCTCTACCATAACAAGTAAAAACAAAAAACGCTGCGAGGGAGTTTTGCCTTGCCCCTGTTGCTCATTGGGCCTCTTGTGTTAAGCGCTTTGTGACATGCCTTTTGTAAAAATGCGCTATATAAATAAAATTGAATTGAATTGAATAGATAATGATTCGATCCAAAAAGAAATGCCTCTCTTTGTAGCAGCTGATCATGAATGTGCTGTTGGATTCTGAAAGAATACACCCAAATACTGTACATTTTTGTTTAAACCTCAACAAGCCATCCTAAATTAAATGTAAAGTTCTAAGAGAATTTTCATTCAAAAAGAAAGATCAAAATCAGACTTGAAATGTAGTGCTTTATAATGTAGTTATAGATCACAACAAGCCTTTGCATGTATCTTTAAATGTATCAAAAAGGGAAAGCATTTGATGAAGAGAATAGTTAGGCACTGTAGAATCATGCACAAACAAGAAATAGTGATTTAAAATAAAGATCTTGCATAGCTAAAGATCAGCCTAGCACATATGAGGGCACTTTTTTTCGTTAAGATTTGTCTGTAGTCTGACACTAGGGCAGAGAGGAAAAATATCAATATACATGAGAACACATGAGTAGCACATTCAACATTCAGCTTTCTGTGAAGTTTTTTTTTCCAGTTCCAGTAACATGTAACACATATTCTCTTCCTGTCTAGTAGCCAAGCTGTTTATTCTCCATTGAGCACTAATAAAATAAAACAAGAATATTTTATAGTAATTGCTAATACAGAGAGATGTACCATGCAACAAGAGACAGTATGGTATGATCTGTATCAGGCTTTTCTCAGGTGAAGTGTGTAAAAAAGTACAAAATTAAAGACACAGCCCAAGATAAAATATTAGTCTTCATAAGATATCGAAACATGATCAAATATATACATGCATTACTTGATAAATTGAGGATCTGTTACAAAGATAACTGAGATAACTGGTCTCATATACCTTGGATGGAGCCTTAGAGAGAGTGGATGGCATTAGCAAAAGTGCATGGCATTAATTTTGCATTAAGGTTAAGAGGACCGCCTGAGGATTTGCCTTTAAGTGCCTGTATGTCAGCACATGATTTACAGTTTTTCAATGGACTATTGATTTTGTTTCATTTTTCCACCAGCAGTGGTTCAAATGAAGATCTCAGGGTTTTTTTTTTTTTTTTCATTTTTGTCAATTTAACACAAAAAACAACAGCTGAAAAAAGTGAAATAAAACAGGCTCTGGATTAGTGCAAAGACATCAACAGACATTAAGTCCTTGAGTCAGACCCAATTTGGATCATCGGTACCACTCAAGGGCAGTAATCTCATGTTTTCTGACATATTTAAATGAGGCATCATACATTCACACATACGATCTGACTTTTGGCTTTTACCGGGCAAAGCAGTTGAGCTTAACCAATAGATTTATTAGAAGCGTACTCTCTCTAGATTTAATTTAATATGCGCCCTAATATGCACTTCCTTCCGCACACTGCATAAAATGCATTTAACTACATTGATTTTCAATGTTCACCCATGGGTAGTGGATCTTAACATTTTTAATATTAATATATTTACGAGACAAAATTATTAGTTAGCCCTTTAAGTGACCTTTAGAATAAAACCTATGCAAATTCTTTCCTATTTCAGTAGAAGATGGCTTGTCTACATGTATGTTCAAAATATTTTTTTTAACGTATCGCCTCTGATTGGCTAACAGCACTATGACGCTCCCTCTAGTGGGTCTGTCTGCAGGCAGCCTAATAATGTTTTCTTGAGGGCGGGCCAACTGCATAGCTAATGTTTAATGTGTGACGTAGGCTTGTGCAGCTTTTCCGATTCGCTCGTTTTTCCCGGCTGTTTTCTATCACAGGCGAATACAGACTACAGGGGTAGGAGAGCATTTTGAAGTTGAGCATACAAGTGCAACTTGGGCTGACCTATGGTAATTAAAAAAAAAAAATTGGAAGGAGACCTTTAATAAACAACAGAGAGTTTTTAGAGGGGGATACGTATAGTTTTAAAATTCGACCCCATTCATCCATACATCCCTCCACAGGCTTAGAGTGAGAATAAAGAGGGCGATAACCCACTCAAGGGCAGTAATTTCATGGTGTGACAAAATATGTGACAGTACTAGACAGTTAAGTCTAGCTTTTGTGTTTTATCAGTCTGTTTATGCCCATAAGCCTTTTTAAAATTACGGATAGGTTAGCAAAGAGTTAATCACAAAATCTCAACTGATTATTTACATTACTATTATGTTTTATGACATGCATACATATAAATACACTTACGCTACATATACCGTACAATTATCTGACTTTTGGCCTCTACCGGGAGTTATCAGAAGCCTACTCTCTGTAGATGTCATTTAACATGCACTCTAATATGCACTTGTTTCCACATAGACCAACCCAGAACTGTCCATTACAGCTTGTTGTGCCTCAAGCAATCAGTAACACACTTAACAGAACTCAACTCACATATTGAGGTAGAGAAACGTAGCTGTGGATGTTGTTTATGTCCATTCCAGAATTACAGACAAGGCATGAAATATCCATGCCTCAGTTTTTACAGTCTATGGGTATGGGTACCCTATGGGTAGTGCAAATACAAGTAGAAAAATGTCCTTAGGTTTGATTCTCGTCAGTGGTTCATATTGTGTCCATATAGAACTGTGGTGTTTGTAAGAGCTAGGATGAATACTAGACATGTCTACTTATCCCACTTGAATAGTGCAGGACCATTTGGCAGAGACTGCATTCAAATGGCTCAAGGAAAGAGAGACCAAAACAACACCCACTGCACACACATCACTTCTGAAGATCATTTAATTTCCAATTGGCTTTCCCTGGTTCCCATGATACACATTCTTGTACAGATTTTCAGAGGACAAGTCAGCTCAAACACATAATTCACCACTGCCTCTTCTCTGCATTTTGGTTTTATACAGAGACTAAGGAAACTGACAACAAACAATTGGAAAGCCTGTCTCCTAATGAATGAAAGAACAATTTAGTCATTTTTGGCCATGGCCTCCGATATAATAATTAACTTGTACATAAATGGTATGACAATGGCAGAATCACTGACTATAGGCCTACTTAATGGTAGTGCATTGCATTCCCTTCCAACTGAAGCCAATGGAACCTGTTGAGACTAGGGGTGGGCGGATCGATTCAAGGTATTTATATAATCGATATTAAAGTTGGTATCGTATTGTATCGATACCAGTGAGATGAAATTGATAACCTCTAGTTTTCCTGTTTAATTTTTAGTAGGATCTACTTTCTTTCCGCCACTTCAGTGCTCAACCAACTCCACTAAGTTTATTACACGCACACTCTGCCTCGGCTCTCCGCTGTGATTCGCTGTTGTTCTGTCAAGTGACATACCAAGTAACTTGTTCTGTGCTGCAGCAGCCCAACGTGAACAGTGAACACACAAATGTAAAGGACATATTTTGATGAAATTATGAAATTAAAGTGATGGTTTGAAAGAAATTCTAATCATAGCCCTGTTACACAAGCTTGGTGAGTGTTGTCAATAGCAAGGACAGTAAAAAAAAAAAAATAGCTTACAGCTTACACTGACTCAATGGAACATAAGCTCTATAACTCTATTTCCTACACAGGGTTCAAATCCCACCCAAAATATAGCTCTGAAGGAAAGAAAGTATAGGCTACTAAAACAGGCCTCTTCCTTCTCTTCGTAAAACATAGGCCTACTCATTTATATAAAATAAATTGTGCTCCATGTTTAAGTGTAATAAGTATCGTATCGATATCGGTGATACTGACCATGTATTTACTTGGTATCGGATCGATATCAGATTTTGCTGTATCGCCCAGCACTAGTTGAGACCTGATCTAATCTATCATCCGGGCTACTCATTTGCTGCAACTTGCCCCTAAATGCACACATGAGAATTGTTACAATAAAATGTGGGTCATGGGGCTAAATCGTTTCCCCCCACATCGCTCGAATTACATAATGGAGAAGTAGGCTAGATAACCTAACTTTAATGGGCGAACTCAGACAATAGGTAACGTATAGAGAAAGAAAAGACAGTGTTTCACGGTGTTGCGCTTTGAATGACGTTACTGTAAAGATGTTCGGGGCCGTTCACACGGACACACTTTTTTTTAACCCCCAGGCGCTCGATTTCAATTGTTTCCCTGTGGAACAGTGCGTCTGTGACAAAAGTTCCACTGCTGCGACGCGTTTGGCTTTTTTGTCGCTTGCGTCTCCTTCAAAAAACGCGAGGCGCTCAGAGTTGAAAATGGTTGAACTTTTGAGGTCGCGTTTTTATTAACAATGAACATTGCGTACCAACGTTTACGTTCTTAACTGCTTTGCAAACGCCGATTTTTTGGAATGGTAGCGGTTTTTTGTTGGTGAAAAGCGCGTTCTGTGTGAACGGTCCCTACTGTCTGTCATTGGTGCTAATACACGGTGCAAAAATAGCTGTAGTATATAAACTGATGGCACAGGGTAGGTGGTGTTCGCAAAGGGTTAAACCAATAAAACCATTGGGTTCCTTTACTGATATTGTGGAATGCAGTTGGACTGCGGAGGGAGAGACGGATTTGGCGTGGACAACCAGAGCGCACTCCACATTTAACCCATCAGAATTCTGTTACTTCCAAGGTATGTGATCAGATTTTGTTTGTAAGCTTTACAGAGGTGTCGTTGCATGGAAAATGACTCAATTTATAACTTATTTTGGTGTTTTTACCACAGCCTGCTTTATTGTTTTCGCATAGTTGATAATTGTTTAAAACAAGCTAACACAACTGTTATGGCAGCGTCGAAAAATCTTTATGTCCGAGTAGCTTTCCATCCAGTCTTCCGTTTAAGTTAGTCATCTGAAAGCAGATTAATTTATGCAGACTCGGAACACAAGTAGACAACTTGTAGAATGATGTGGCAATTATGGCTCCCAGACGAAATGACAGTTTTTTCTCTTCTCCAGGAACAGGTGCAGTAAATTAACATGACGGCTGGATTGGAGAAGGCATGTCACCGTTGCCTGTCTAAAATAGCCAGTAATGGCAAGTAACCTGATGCACAGAATCTTTCATTACTAAGTTAATCCATTCTATAATTTATAACGTTAACACTCGGTCAATAACACAAACGGCACTGAATGTTATATTTCAGCTTATTTTGTGGTGGGACTTCTGGCTTTCTTGGCATTGCCCATCACCATGGCGTTTGTAGGTAAGAAACCATGCAGCACTGTATTTGCATGCAAATATTTGTCAATTTGTATTTGTTTGGCGCAGTCTAAAATTCCGTATTTAACAGGAGCCAAGAACATTGATGAGTGTCCAGTTCAGCCAATGATCCCCCTCTATTTGCTGGTGGGGGGAGTGGTTGGCAGCCTGAAAGTAAGTCTGAACAAATGAATTTCTGAAAGTTGACTAAACAAGTTTGACTACTAGTGATGAAAGCTGAAAGCACCTTAATTGTTGTTTGTCCAGTAGCACATCATCCACCTACAAATGCATACTTAGTTATAAAGATGGGCCTAATCACCAAAAACATCACTGATGTCTAGCCCAAACAGCACTATTAATAGGGGTCTGTGGGCTATTAATGTGATATATTAATATCAAGAACAATGTACTGACACATAATGTATTTATACTGTAGGTCTCCCTCCTTCTATATGACACCATGCACATGCGCTCCCTTATTTCCAAATCTGTTGTCATTGGCGATGATGACGATGATGAGTACCCTTGGCGACAGAATGCTCACCGCTACTACGTCCACGTGATTCTGAGCATCTTCCTGTTTGTGTGGTTTCTCCTGGCAAACTACTGGGTGTTCTCAGTCTACACGCCCAACTTCATCGCACCCTTCCATCGACCCCAGGAATACTGTCGGAAGTCCCTGTACATGTTTGCAGCATTTGTCCTGGGCCTCAGCCACACTGTGCTTGTGCTACTCCTCTGCTGTGGGGTCTGGATGCATGTGTGCAAAAGAACCAGCACACGCAATGACTATGGTGATGATGATGATCATGACTGATGAGGTTCTTCTCTTTGAGAATAACACAACACTGACATAATATTGCCTAAGGACCTTTGGGGGTCAAAGTCTAAGAGGATGCTCAAAATCAGCTGAAGTAGCTGTAAACTGGAGATACTTTTTGTTTGTGGGTGTTGTAGCCTATAGTGCATGATAATCATGTGACAGTCAGTGAATGTCAGAAAGAAAACAAGTATTTAAATGCAGTGTTTTGTAATTGTGAGAGTATGGCAAAGTGGTTTCACTCAGTAGTGTACAGTTCAAGTTGTGATGGCTGAAATTAATTTCTTCCAGTTGGGTCGTGTTTTTTGTATTCTAGTTTGCACCACTTGATAACTTTTCTTTTATTTAGGCCCAAGCATGTACATTATCCTAAAGAGCGATGACGATAGGCTACCAAATCATGTCCACCTTAAAAAATATATTAAAATGTTAAAAGTACCAGTATTAATATTAAAGCACCTTGTTCAATGTCTTCATAATATTAAACAGACACGGAATCACTAAAATGTATGTATGTGTGATTTGTTTGTTTGTTCATTTCTTTATTTATATTTATACAACTGTCTACATGTCATGCAACCATAGGGGTCAACTGTTGAACTTTCAACTATCAGGTCCATAGATCTGTCAGGGACTAACCAATGAGGCCTGACCCCTGACCAGTGTGATTGTAGCTCAGTGGGTCTGACAACAATGTTGGCTATTTGTCTCCATCCTGTGGCCAAACGTTTTAACATTCCCGGAAGTGACGATGAATCGAATCTCATGCGCACATGTTGCAGCAGGAAGAAGTGAGCAAGATACAAACATTTGAGCACACGTAGGAACTTCAGATGTTAGTCTTTGGCGTTGCTTATAAATTTATATGAATATCCATTATGACAAATCCAGGGAACTATCCTCCTCCCGTATTTGATTGTCCACCGCTGACACCGGTGCTAAAACCCTCTATATTTCATTACGATGCCGCCGAACCCAGTAAATTTCAGGCAACACGTGATTGGAATTGGTTCGAAACACCGGCGTCTTTTCCTCCGCCACAACCACCGGGGCCTTGGAACCCATGTGGAAACACTAATAATTGGCATTCTGGTCCGTGGCATCAGAACTTTGGACCGAACCGTCACCGAGGTGAGTCAGAATTTCAGAACTGACAACTATTCTTATGTTCTTATGTTTTGCGACTAACCTAATTTTTGGATGCTTCTGGCACAGGGTCATATTACAACGCAGGAGGCCAGCATTATGGACACCAGGATGCCGGTGGTAAAAAGGTAGGCAGGAGTAGATCTAGAGAAATTCTTGCCTCTGATGGTGGTTTTGTTTCGGAAGGCTGTCTTATGTAACGTAGGCCTACTCCCTCTGTGTTTACCGTTGTCCACAGAAGAACAAGAAAGACCCAGAGTTCAGTTTTTTCTGTGATACATGTGACAGAGGCTTTAAGAATCAGGAGAAATATGATGAGCACCTCTCTCAGCACGTGAAGGTAAGGAGCTAATCAAGCAGCTATCCTACAGTAGGTCATAAACCTTGTTTGCACCAGTTCAGATTTACTGTCAGTCAGGCCACTTGTGATTTATGTATTTTACTTCACAGTGATAATAAGCAGAATGTAAATAGTGCCATCATGTTTCACATTATGTTACTGCGCCAACGACAAAATGTTCCCAAGTGTCTCTTCTAGATATTTGTATTATTCCCAAGAAAATCTCCATGTTTTATTTTGTCACCATAGTTCTTCTTAACTACTCGAGTAACCATATGTAAATAGAAAAGATGTGCATGTGTTTGGTGTCTTCTAACTTCATCCCTGTTTGGATCCTAATGAAAGAACTGGGGTATTCTAAATGCCATGCAGCAGAGTGATTGAGTGCACTCACTCTGATGAGAGACTAAGTTAAGAGAAGAATATAATTCAATATTGAACAACAGTGGTGTGTTCCTTTAATGGGATATACATTTGTGCCTGGGAGCGATGCCACAAACAGACTGACATTTTAAAGAGTAGTCTCAAAAAGGAAAAAAAAAACGACCATTTAACAGGATATGATCTGTTAAATGCTGTTTATTTCTTTGGCTTTGACTTTTGTGAATCTTCACCTCTAGTGCTCAGTGGCAGACTGCAACTTCATGGCACATGAAAAACTTGTGAAGATTCATTGGAGGAATGTAAGTTTACATTTGGGGCTATAGTGTCTTTGGGTCTATATTGTACATTTAGGCTTATATTGTATGTAGTATAAAGTGGCACAAAACAGTGTTAGATGGGTCATAGGAATCTATATGTGTCCAAAGTTCTGCTTTGTTTAATGAACTGAAAGATCTATTGTCATATTTAATTGATTTAGCTCAATTTAACTTCAGCTTTATTAGAATCTGTAAAATATTTCTTTTGAATAGACCCATGCACCTGGTACAAAAAGGATCAAACTTGACACCCCAGAAGAGATTGCAAGATGGAGGGAAGAGAGGCGAAGGTTTGAAGTCCTCAACAACTTAGCCACTGGCCTGTAGTTTGAGTACTGATTCTGACATGCTTCACACACTCCGCAGTTACTTGAGTGAAAGCAGTAGGCTTCAGGAATTCATTATATATTAATTAATGCCATGAGCTTAAATAATTAAATTTATATAAATATAAATTTATATATCTGTGTGTGGGGATTCTTTGTTTTTTTTTAAAATAGCAGACTTCTTAGATCTTGCTCCTGATGTATTAATAATTTATACCTTATCTGTCCACCTTGTTATGGCGTTGTCAGACCACTTGGTGACACTATTTGCAAGCAGTGCTTCACTACAGCATGTGTCTGGATGTGTTTGTAGGAACTATCCAACTGTTGCCAATGTGGAGAAGAAAATGAAATTGATGGAGGCAAAGGAAGAAAGAGGAGAAGTTTTAGAAACGGCCCAGTTTGGGTGAGTAAACAGAGCAACCCAATATCAGGGCATCAAATGTTGTATCTTGAATCTTTTTTTTTTTTTTTTTTTTCTGTTTTTTTTATTCCCATTCAGGCGGATGAAAGGCCGAGGCCGAGGTCGTTGGGGACACAGGAGAGGTGGTTTCCGTGGACGCGGATGGGGTAGAGATAACCATGCAAGTTCCAGTTACAAAGGGGTTTCTGAGGAGGAGCAACATCCGCCTGTGTCAAAGTCTCCCAAACAAGAAGATCCACTTGGGGCACTAGCCAACAGTGACCCAGGTTTGTGCTTCCATAATCCCAGTACAACTGACTAGAACTTGTATATGAAGTAACTGAGTAATGGAGACGTCCACCCAAGCCTAGGTTTTTTCGAAAGAAGCAGTTTATTTTAGTTGATGGGGAACAATTATTTATTTAGTCTATAATAAAATGTGCTCTTCAAATAAATGTGTCCTATTTTGATTATATTTTTGTCTGGCTGTGGCAGACTCGGAGAAGGAGGAGGTGCTGGGTTCCAAGAACCTGATGTCTGTGGCTCCGAAGAACATGTCGTCTGGTCTTGCCTCTCTAGTTGCGAGCTATGGCTCCATTACAGAGAGTGAGAGTGACCAGGAACCTGAGGGTAAGGCCAGTCCACCAGCATTGGTATTTTTTGTATACAAATCCAATACCCTAGGTTTATGCAAATAGAAACAATGCCACTTTCTAGGTAACATTTGGTGGTATCAAGGCATGACCAAATCAAATAAAAGCAGAAAATGGCAGCATACCATTGATGACCTTTATGCTGGATTTGCAGAATTTGTCTATCTAGCCAGGTCCTCCAATGCCTTGAACCGTGCTACTACAAGAGATGGTGAAGACAGCAGAGCAGCAAGACACTTTATCGTTTTAGACATGCTGACTGACTACCTTTTCTGACGTAACCTCAGGACCTCTTTTGTGATCCCACATGTCCACCTCATCAACAAAATGCATTAGAAGAAGATAGTTTGTGTGTTCACTCCAAAGTGTTGAAAGTTTGAAACTCAGATTGATTTGATCATTTTGTCCTCATCAGCCTGGAGTCCAAAATATTAGTGTTTTACCCCACTGCAAACTTGAGGGTAGGGGCTACGGCAAACGTCATAATAGGGAAGGTTGTTATTGGTTCTTTCAGGTGAGGGGCTACTTTATGAAGTAACGTCATAACCTTCTTGCATGTTTTCACTATGCAAGGGTTGTTGATTTTTTTTTTTTTTTACGAAAATGCGTAGCATAATAGACAGGCACCTAGATCTAGATGAAAGATCAAATATGTTTGCCCTTTGTTCCAATTAAATGCAGTATGCTCACCTTGCCTAAATATGTTATAAAAGCATATGCAAGTCACAACTTAGAATTAATGCTGTTGTTATGACCCCCACCTGTCATTTGTTGTGGGATATATTTGACTGTAGACAGGTACGATTTTTTTATTTTAAGGTGACACTGTTACAGTTCAATTGAATTTTTTCAATTTTATTTATATAGCGCATTTTTATAAAAGGCATGTCTCAAAGCGCTTAACACAAAGAGGCCCAATGTGCAACAGGGGCAAGGAAAAACTCCCTAGCAGCGTTTTTTTGTAATCAGTGTATCTAATCTAAAACAGTGTATCTAATTAGGCACAGTGGTATAACTGGTGTAATATTCTGTTATAGCATGTACTATTGTTGTACTTACATCATGTATAATACAACAGTCTTTCTATTATACTTTGCTAAAGTGCTGCATTCTTCAAGGAAGGTTGTCTAGATCTTGCTTAGTTCCAGTCACTATATTCTGTGTGTCACTAAGTTACTAAGCACTGCAAACTGAGGACAATGACTGGCCTTTGACTGGAACTAAGCAAGGTTTATATCCCAATGTGATACCCCCTGACTTCCCCTTGAGTTAGGCCCCCTCAGTTAGTTGCCCAACATCAAGGTGTCCTCAACATTGATTCATCCGTCGCAGCATTAGGATATTTTGAGCCTCAGTCCAGCTAAAAAGTTTTTTTTCCTTTCACTGCTTACCCGGAGCCATAGAGGGAGACATTTGCACTTCTTATTATATTGTGACAACGGTATGTAGGTACACACTAGTACATGCTATAATATATTGTTACTGGTTATACCACTGTACCTAATTAGGTAGATACACTGTAACAATGTGACATTAGAATAAAATGTTAAAGTTAAAGTAGAATAAAATGTTAAAAGTTTTTCCCATATGAACCTGGGAGTTCATAAATACATAAGTATTTTCAGTGGTTTTGGCCTTTCGTCCTTACACAGACTCTATTTTATACCATTGAAAATGCCTATTGGGATAACGTTTGGCAAAAGCAGACAGTCGACAGCTGTATTTACCTTACTTATCCATATGGACAGAATAATTTTAAAATACAAGGAAGCTGTTTGAATAGATAGAGCCGTGATACGGCAGATGCTCATGCCAGATCAGCAGAGGATTCGTGCCTAAGTTCACTGTCTGCAAAGCTGGCACTAACAGCGCCTTATGGTCTGGAAAGTCTTGGCTCAATATTGGCAAGTCCGCAAAAATATACTCTCCTTCACCTTCGGCAGTTTACAGCGGACAATTAAGTTGGTCCCAAAGGTGCCTTCCATACAAGAAAATAACTTGTGTTTTATACGTAGCTGTACAAATATATGCTATAGATGCCCAAAGGTATACCACTGCTACATTGTAGTTCAGCATTACTTTTTTATAGCCTGTATTTGTATCAGGGAAAAAGAATTTCATGTTCTGTTGTCGAGGCTTATTCTAAAAGTAGCATAGGATCTGCATAGAATCGTAGTATTTTATTGCATCATTCTAAAGTTTTGTCTGAATGATTGTGTAGGGTTAGGTGGCAAAAATTGGGACTGGGAATATGGGACCTCTTCTGCTGTATAATTTGCTTACTACATTCTGCTTTGCTTCAGCTGCTCCCATTGTCAAGACCAGCAAAGTGTTGGAGGAAAACAAAGCCATACTGAAGAGCTTCCCAACTCCAAGCCCGTCACATGCACCATACCAGTGCCGCAGTGGGCCCATGGAACAGGGCCCCGCTGGCAGCCACCCCAGGGGGAAAGGGAGGCGACGGGGTCGGGGTGGGTGCCAGCACAATGCCACCCCCCAACAGCGGAGGCACACCCTGCTGGAAATGGTGAGCTCCTCTGACAGTCATTTTACTTTGGGTCGCTGACAAAGTATTATATTTCTCTTCAATCACGGTGTTGCATGGGCTCACACATGGAGCCACTTTCTGAATACGAATGCCCTGAACCATCAAAGCCTTAACTGGTGTGAGCTGACTGCATTATGGGAGGTGATTGATCCCCGTGTTTAAGGGTTCAGCAAGTTCTGAATCAATTCATTTGAATGCTGCCTGAGTATGGTCGGCAATTTGCAAATCAACTTTACTCTGTGAGGGTGCTCACTCATCTTTTCCTTAGAGCAGATTGTGGTACCCTCTCGAAACCCTGACCCCTCAAACATGTAATTGCTAAGAATGACATGTTCCACAAGGCCTTAGTGTAGATAACGCCTGAATTCAATGCTCCACCCTTATCAACATGTTGTTCTGATCATACATAGTGCACTCCATCTAACTGCTATAATTTTTCCATCCACAGTTGTTGGCTCCCGACATCCGTCATGAGAGAAATGTGATTCTGCAGTGTGTGCGCTACATTGTCCGAAATAATTTCTTTGGCTTGGAGGGCCACGGTGAAACTGGTAACGTGATGTCTAAAAAGCAAAAGGCGGGAAATTCTGTTAATGGAGATGTGCAGGCACTACAGGCAGAGACGTGCCGGTCATCACCGACAGATCAACCTCCAAAGAAACCTCCTATTCCCAAACATCAGTCCAGTGCACCAAGTAACACCAAGGACTCTGTGAAGGTCCATCCAGCAGATGCGTCTGTGGTGAGAGAAGAAAACACGTCTGTTGGAGAAGTGTGCCACACACAACTTCCACCCTCAGTGTATGAGGACATTGTATGGGAGATGGATGACGTTGGTAGCATGGGAAAAGAGACACACCCCGCAGGGGCACAGCGTTCCGTGGTGAAAGAGGGTGAGGGTCCAGCTGTGGAACAGGAATCTGAGGTGTCGATTAGAAGTGCTTGCGGGTACAGTCAGGTATTTGGGTCGGAGGGAAGCGCAGCAGCATTCTGAAACTCAAGTGGTCAGTCAAACCAGGAAATGGACACACAGCCTGCTAGCTCAGTGTATGATGATGACATTTGGGAGATGCCCTCAGTTAAAACAGATGACATGTAAAAATTCTCATTTTTGCTACCTTTTTTTTTTTTTCTTTTCTGCTCCCTCTGCAGTCTTTTATAAATGTTTTGCCATCAGAGTTATGTATGGACTTAAATTCTATTCAATGCTAATTATGCCTATTAAATGGAGTTTAAATTATTTGGTGTGTCACTTCACTGACTAGTGTGAAAGAATGTGACTGAATGATTTGATATTAGGTAATGAAAAATGACTGTTGTGCTTTGATATGATGACAGGTCAACATTAATATGACTGCTTAATACTTTGAATTAAATTGCTTATTGAAGGTCACAGAGCTGACTTGTCAGTTTAGATTAGGAAACATGCAGGCATAGACCCTTCCATAAATCAGCACAGGTGTGCCAGCAGGTTTATCAACGTCTCTGATCACTGTGCTGCCTTTGTGCAACCTGACATTCTGGAATCCAGGTTCCTCCATCCTTGAATCAACTGCTCAAGGCAGCGCTGTCAGTGCTAGCACTCCACAAGTGATGTATTGGAATACCTTATGCCATGCATGTTTTTTACTGCTGTTTAACCTTTGTATGTTTTTTGTTGGGTTTTTTTGTTGTTGTTTCTTCTCTTTTTCTCTCAGAACACTACTCTATGCACTTCAAGACCTGTTTACTCAACTGCAGGGTTAGTCTTTACTACCCTTCACCCCTGACAGGGCCTCCCTGTGTTTGGGAACAGAGAGTGCTGCCTGTCAGCACCTAAGGGATGGGCGGGATCCGGCTATGGAAACAACCTCCACTTATATAGGGACACAAGCACAAGGTGTGCATGTATTAATATCCTTTTTGTAATTTTGTTTCTGTTCTCCCTTTTTCTTGACCTTGATGACTGGTCTAGAACGTCATGCTTTCTTTATTTTGGTGGTACTTGGTTAGGGTTTTTTGTTGTCTTTTTTATGTGTGTTTAATTATGTACCCACTGCTACACACTGATTGCAGTTGCGCCTGGGCCACCTTTCTTTCTCTGGCTCATAGGGAAAACATACCGGAGGAAGCAGAATCACAAATGATGTGCAAGACCCTAGTTACAATGTGTGTCTGAGGCTGTCTTCAGGAAAACCTTTGTTTGTTAAAAAAAAACATTCTACAATCTGGGATTCCATGTTTGCATGCTATATTACAAAATGTCTTAGTTCTTAATATTTTCTCTCCTTTACAATTGGGAGTTGGAACAATCCCAATGTTACTTCTTTTTGGTCTATTGCAGCTATGCAAATTGAGAAAAGGTGTTTTTTTTTTGTTAGCAAGACACCACAATACCAAAAGTTAACCAGTTACAGTCGATAAATGGTGAAGAGATACTCTTCATTCTTGAAAGAAAATTGATGCTGACAGTTAAGTAAAAAAAAAAAAAGATCAAATAATATAAGATAATATATATAAAATAATATATATATAAAATATATATAAAATAATAATTATATCTCTATAATATAATAATAGAGACTGGAGCTGGTCGTGAGTGTGGGACGTGGAGGTTGATCGCCTACAGTAGCCTATAGGGTGGAGGACCTGCAGGGCTGCGTTCGGCCAACTTTGGAGGAGGATTACCCTGCCTGCAGATCGGCTGCTGTCCTGTGATTTCAAATGTGGTGTTGGTCTAGCCCTACTTGATGTCACTCCTGCGTCCCGACTTCAAGGAAACAGCCACGATCTCGAGTTTGTAATATACATGGTCCCTGAATCCTATTTACAGTAGCCTATCGGCTAATGTAGCCTACTAATGGCAGTGGCAGATGACAACAGCATTATCCTAAACTATATATATTTAGTTTTTTTTTTCTTCTTCTTCTTTTCTTTGCCTTTCTCCATCTTTTCTCTTGAATACAATTTCACTACATGTTTTACATAGTAACTCAATGTATGTGACAAATAAACTCTTTGAACTTTGAACTTCACAGACCTGTGTTGCATGACTTATCCCTTAATTCCTAACAAGGGAGGCAGCTGGGCATGGCTTGTATCAGAAGAAAAAGAAAATTGATATTTTTTCTTCTGTAGGATGTGTGTGATTGTGTGCAGATGAGTCTTTGTGGGATGGCAAGCACGTAATTTTGTGACAGCACAGCAGTATTAGATAAAATTGCGTGTTTTTTTTGGGAAATAATGAACTGATAGGAAAACGTAGGTGAACGCCAGAAACGTCACGAACATTGCATTTAAGTCATCCTACCAATCAGTGAGGCCCAATGTGTCTCTGGCCTTCTCCACAAGAAGGCTTTTCCGTCCATCACTATACTTTCCTTTAGAGGTTCAATAAAACTTGACCATACATCCTGTAACACCATAATGCGTAACTAGAGCTAGTTCTAAGCAGTCTGCCTTCAAAGAGCCTGTGTTCTAGTTCTTTCTCCTGGCCAGCGTGAACTACCTCAGTCGTTATCCTTCATCTGTCAATGTAGAAGCCGCCCCCCTTTGGCCAACCGCATGCGCAGTGCCAATCTCTTATCTTTCTCCTCCCCCCTCTGACGTCACAGGAGAGAAACAGCTCGCTAGCTGGATAGCAAGCAAAGCTAACTGATTCAAGTATGGCTGGGGTTGAGATCATAGGAGAAAGGATGATACAGCAAATGTTGAATCTAAAAGAATGATGGACTGGATCTAAGTGACTGACAACTGTCGCACAGGAAAAGAACACTCGAGAAGGATCTTGATGCTGATGTCGGATATTTTATTTCGAAACTAACAGGAGATTAGTCTTCCAAATATGCGGCTGTAACGTCTGGCACTGATGGAAGTGATGTCGTATGACTCCAATGTTTATGCTGAATTTTCCGCCGGTCTGCCATTAATAACGACTAAGATTTCTTTCTTAAGTATGTGTTCTTACGATTTTGTTTTTAGAAAATATGATATCTACAGAGACATTTAATTGCGTTTGACATACATACGCAGATTCTGCGTTTATTACTCAGCTATTTAGCCAGCTAGTTTGCTAGCCCGGCTAGATTCATAGCTGGACCGCTAGCTTGGCAACGTTAGCATTTTGGCTTTGAGATATTTTAGGTATTTCTTGGCTTGTATTGCATTTAACTGTTCTGGGTAATCTTCAGACAGAAAACGTTGGCCCGCGTCAGGGCAGCCTGGCGTGTGTGTATATGCCGGTGTCGCTAGCTACTGTGAAGTTGTCGCCAGCTAATAGCTATCTAACTGTACATACTTAGCTAACAACAACGTCAACGAGGAAAAATATCGAATGTCAGATTTTAGTTAGCTGGACGAGCTAAGTTGCATCAGTCTCGCCAAAAGTCCAACTTTTGTTTTGCATCTGTTTACGCGTCAGAGTCGCCTACTTTGACGAGATGCATCACGCAGACTCTACCGGGGATTCTCCCGGCTCGAGGAAGATGGCGCATTCCTCTGTTTTTAGTAGTCGTAGGGGTAGCAACACCGGGAGCAGTGGTAGCCTATCTAACGCTGCCAATGCCAATCTTAACGCTAATGTTATCCATACCGATGACAACCAGTCCTCTCTGCTTAGTCAGCATACGGGCCCGGCTGGGTGCTCTTCGCCAGGACCCCATCACCCTCCCCATAGCCTGAACGTGCAGTCGCAGTCTCTTCAAAGCGCCGGAGCACAGGTGAAAAAGAAGAGCGGCTTCCAAATTACTAGTGTCCTACCTGCGCAAGTGTCTGCAAGCGCCAACAACAGCATAGCGGATGACACCGAAAGTTATGACGATATGGACGAATCTCATACAGAGGACTTGTCCTCTTCGGATATCTTGGACGTGTCTGTCTCACGGGCCACTGACCACGGTGTGCCAGAGAGAAGCTCCTCCGAGGAGACACTGAACAGCCTACATGGCGTTGAGACCCCAGGTGTCGTGTCACCTAACGAACCCGTGCTCCACCACGCGATCCCGCAAGGAGTTCAACAAGGATTCATGGTAAACGGCTCCGTGCATCACCCGGGGCATCATCATAGCCATCAGCACCATGGACACCATCAGGACGGTTCTCACTCCGTGGTTCCTCCTGCCCCAGTGGTAAGTGGAGGCTTGCCTGCTGTCCATGGTGGTGCGGCGCCCACTTCCAGGCCTGGACTTCCATCCTATGACATGGGAAGCGGTCTGATAATTCGTCCCATCCCTGTTCGGCCAGTACCTCTGGAGGGTGCTGCTGCAGGGATGGCTGGTCAGCCACCTGCCACAACCAAGGGCCCTGTGAGTATTGGGCACGGAGGAGCCCTAGGTATCGTTAGTGGAGGGATTGTTCCAGGCATGAGTGGTGGCATGGTTGCTGGTGTGGGAGTCCAGCCTGTCCCAGCCACCTCGCAGCCTACTACTATTAGCACCTTGGCCCACTCTCAAGCTTCAGCTTCTACTGCCGCCACCACTGCTACCGCCAGTGGGACCACCGTCACCTCCACTGCGTCCCGCTTCCGGGTGGTCAAGCTGGACTCTAATTCAGAACCCTACCGCAAGGGCAGGTGGACCTGCACAGAGTTCTATGAGAAGGAGGCTCCATCGACAATAACTTCAGCTCCCCCCACGACCACTACAGAATCTGCTGCTTCTGTTGTTGCTGCTTCTGCGACTGCCGCCGCGGCACTCCCCCAATCTGCTGCTCCTGAGAGTGATAGCACCACCAGTGGCAGTTCGTCCATCGGAAGCACGCTGGGAGAGACTGGGATGCCACCAGGCCAGCCGGTATATGGCAACATCCCTGGGATCCCAACGCAGCAGCAGCAGGTCCCCCACCCTGGCCATGCTCACCCTGGCACCCAGCAGCCCATTGCCCATGAGCCAGGCATGGTTCCAACTATGCATCCTGCCATGCCGCATCCCGGCCTACAGACGATGGCCCATGGCGTTGGAGTGCCGGGAACCGAAGGCCAGGCACCGCCCGCTGTGAGACCACAGCAGCCCATGACATACCATGTGGAGTCACAACAAGCCCAAGGGCAGATGGGCTACCCATCTACACAGCAGTCCAACACAGGTATCACCCTCTCGGGTGTCCAGGGTCAGGACTTTGCCCAGCACCCGGCAGCAGGCATCCAGACTGCTTCCCAGACTCACCCCATGGCGCCCATATCTGTTGGAGGTGTGCCTATGGGTGCTCCAGGAACAGCAACAGGAGCCATGCCAGGGCACCCAGCAGGAGGCCAGGCTGCCGTGCCACCACAGGCTGCCCAGACACGACCCACCGCTCCCCAGCCTCTAGGCGGACAACCTCAGCCACTACAACACCCAGCCCAGCTGCTCCCAGAGCATGCAGCACCTACCCCAGCCACTGTTGCCGCCGCTGTGCCGGGCCAGAGTGCGCCCGCCATGCCTCACCCAACACTAGGGCTGGCTCACCAGAGTGCTGCCCTTCTGGCTGGCGGGGTGGGCCTGGCACTGGCTCCCCAGGGACAGATGCCACCAGGTGTTGGTGGCGGAGGTGCGTACGCCGGAAGCAGCTCGCTGCTGGTCTCCCAGCTGGAGGATGCCCAGAGGCTGCTCTTCCAGCAGTCGCTGCCCAGGCTGGCCACTGGAGTGGAGGGCAGTGTCAGCATGGACACAGGGGCCTTAGCTGCCGCAGCTGGTGCAGAGGAAGACAGGTAAGACACACACACACACACACACACACAAAAAAAACAAGAATTTGTTTTAGGACTCATGTGTAAAATATGTTGGTAGGTATAGATTTTGGAATTGCCATCTTGGACTAATGATATTTTATCTTTTTGAGGAAAGAAAAAAAATGTTGATGTCTGAAATAGCAACCCTGCTGTATAGCCTAAACCAAATGTGTGCTAGCATGGAATAAGTTCAGAAGCTAGAATTTAAGCACCCTTAAAAGCTATGAAACTAATTGAGAAACTTGTGGAAGACCTAGGCATTTCTGGCCTGGCTACCTGTCCTAGTCATCTCTGTGGAATCCTGTGATTCCTATGCAATTACGTTTCTGGAAACGTTCTGGAATTCTGGTCAGTGATTCATTTGCACTTTAGATCAGCTCTATGCTGTGGTGGAGGCCTGCTGTATAATTCAAGGGCTTTAGGTACTTGAGTCATATTCTTGAAGTGCAGGCTTGTTAAGACAAACCATCCCTGCCCTCCTGTCACATAGCATTTCCATCAATGGAATTCCAGTTTGTGGCAGGTCCACACCCCTCTCGCTTGTTTTCTTAGTGGGTAGATGACTCAGGTGCTCTCTCTTTGATCACAGATGTTTTTAGGTTTCCTTTTCTATTACAGCTTAGTTAAGGGTGAAAAGTGTGTTGCGTTATTTAGTTTTTCTTTGAAGACTGGTTAGGATTCTTCTTTATCATCATGTTAATATTAGAGCTGTGTCTAGCCCTTTCAAGCTCATGGCGGTTGGAAAAATGGTCAGTCCTCGGTCACTCCAGCAATGCTATATATAGCCAGGACTCTCCCTAGAGAACTCTGTTCCCTCTCCTCCATCCCATCTACCTCTTTGGCTCTCCCTCCCCTCTCTTTGCTTTGCCCCACTCACCCCTCTCTCTCGCTCTCTCGCTCGCTTACTCACTCACCCTCTCTTTCTCTCGCTCACATCTCATCCATTCATTCTTTCCCTACCTCTTAACTCATCTCGCTACACACTCCACTGCTCTTCCCCCCCTCTTTTACCCATGCTAATCCATTTACCCTTTCACTCTCTCTCTCTTTCTTTAACCTCACTTTTTCTTTTTTGTAAGAGAGGGGAAGTTTGCTTCGTTTGTAAAGAACATGCTCACACACACACACACACACACACACACACACACACACACAGATACACACACACTCTGAGTTGAGTTGGTGTCCACGGGCGCACTGCGCTCAGTCTAGCCGAAGCAGACTTGACACTCCTGAGTTGCAACGGTTCCCTTCTGCTTAACCAGCCGGCCACTGCAGCTTAACCATCTGCGAACTATCAGCAGCCAGCGCACATGCCAGACTTCCCCACTTTAAATCTGGACAGGTGTGTGTGTGTGTGTGTGTGTGTGTGTGTGTGTCTGTCTGTTGCTGTGTGTGTGCATATCCCTGTGTGTGTGTGCACAGGAGACCCATTCTCAAATGACAAAAGTAAACTATCCGCAAATAGACAGGCAGCTTTTTATGATGTTTCCACAAGTGCTGCTATAAACTTCTCTCCATACTAGGTCACGTGTTCAGACACCCCCCATCCCCACTCTGTCTATGTGTGTCTCTCCCTGAAGGAATGCTATGCTATGCTAACTTGCACTCCTCATGGCGCAGTCGTACATGTACCAGCTGGGTACTTTCCCATCCGTACGCCACCCACGCCACGACCCGACACCGCAGCGCTTCCTGTCTGGGCAAATGCTGAGGAGTCTCTCCTCTATATGAGGGTAGGCCTAGGGAGAGAAGAATGCATGGAAAACATGGGGCCCCCGCGGTGATTGAAGGCGAGGCATTTCCTGCTGTTGGGCCGGAGAGAGGCCTTTCAGCAGGTGAGCCAACCACCACCGTGGGGGTCGAGGGAGTGAGGGAGGGAGCGGACAATCTCTGCGAGTGAGCCAAGTGAGTGGCACTTAGCAACCACACTGTTGGGGCTTGAATTCCCTTCCTGAAATCTGAGTAAGTCGCCCTGTCTTGGGCTGTAGCCGGGAGATTAGTATAGTTGGCATGTCACACATACACACACACACATACATACGCACACAAACGTGCTCAAACCACATTCACACACAGTCAGCTGCTGGTTGTGCGGGCAAAGCCGTCTGACCTGCATTGTCGGCGCGGTTGCCCTGCGTGGTGTGCCCTTTGATTAATTTATTTATTTTCCCCTGCCCTTCTGACACTTGAGGACAACAGGCACTCAAGGTGACGCATGTGCCATGCACAGCTCCCTGAGATTGCAAGTATGTGTGAGTCAGTCTCTCTGTCTCTCCCCTGGGCCTGTCTGTGTGTGTGTGTGTGTGTGTGTGTGTGACTCTTCTGATGTCACAGTGCTTGAAAGCTCAGATAATTGACAGCTCAGGTGTGTCAACAGCTTAAAACTGCTGCAGAAAAAAAACTGACGGAAGAGCAGAGGGATTATAGTTTCTTAGCACTTTGGTGCTGCATATTTCTAACACTTAATCAGTCACCTCTGCCATCACGGTAAAAAAACAGGGTGCCATGAGTCAGTCAATTATTTCGATACAGCAGAGGGTGTATGGGGAATGGGAGGGTGATCAAGGGTAAATGCCCGTGTGTGATTGTGCGTCCGCATGCACCGTCGTCCCAAAGTGATGAGGACTGCAATAGCCTTTGCTTCAAAATGGCCTTGATCGATTTTTCTCATTTGAAGTGCAGTTAAGTGGCGGGGTGATGTTGAGTTGTGTGGTGTGGTGTGTTCGCTGGCATCCTCCAACTGAAGCCATGGACAGCTCTATCACTGGTGTCAAACTCAGCCCCTACTCCTCCCCCCACCCCCCCTTCATTTGTGGATCGCTTAGCTTCTGCTGTTACATCTCAGGGTTGCCCTAGAAACGCTGAATCACACAACATAAAAATAGTGCACACACACGCAGTATCTCTCTCTCTCTCTCTCTCTCTTTCAGACACATGCACCCACTGCCGAGCAGACATACTGGCAGATGAGCCAGACTCCTTACATAACCAGTCATCCCATCACTGCGGCATCAATGTGGAAGCATGATCTCATAGCTTTTGATCAATAAAAACTGTTCCGCATGCTTTTGCTTACGAGCTTGGCTCTTTGAATGCATGCTAAATATCCCCAGATGATATTCGGTTTACGTCAGTGTTGTAAAGTATTGTCAGACGTAGCTACATTATATTTTGTCCGGCTCTGTTCTGATGTCTCTTAAAGGCATTATCCGGAGTGAAACAACACGTAGCTTTGTTGATTCATGTTGCTAAGCACTATCCATAGGTATAAGAACGACAGATTTTCATACATGGTAGACCGAGTAACGAAACGGCAGCCAGCGCTAACTGATTAGGGCATGTCAGTTTCGTTTTCATATGCCCAATATGCTTAGCGTTAGCGGCCAGTTCGTGAATTCGGTCTACGTTGTACCTACTGTTGTCATTCTGATACCTATAGACACCATTTGACAGCCTCAGTCAACAGAGCTACGGGTTGATTCACTCCGGATAATCCCTTTAAGGTGGTATTGAAAGGCCCTCATTGTCTAGCCTCAACAGTGAGCATTCAGTCAGGGCACTTTTAGCAGCAGCATCATGAACACCCCATTAACCCTCAGGTCAACATGGCAACTTCAAGCCCTTTCTGTCTCACAGTCTCAGCACTCAGTGAGGTTGAAGGGTCAAGCCCTTTTTCTGCTTGGGCTGTCAGTGGTTGCAGTCATGATGCCATCTTTGGGGTGGAACCCCACTCCCAGGCCACCTACAACCATCCCAGGGACGTGCAGACATGCCGAGGCATAGTCTGCCCCGGGATGTAGCTTTGCTTTCCCTTCCCTTCCTTTTTGTTAGCGTGTCTGTCTGTCTGTCTGTACATCTGTCCGTCTGTCTGTCTGAAGATGGATCATCCTTGATGGGATAGTCCACCCCTGGACCTAGTCCAACCCCATTAGCTGACAGCTCCTTTCCTGCCCTTTCTAAGCCTTTCCTGGATATGAGGCTGTGTGTTGTTTTTTTTTTTAACCTGTATGCTTTTAGTGATGGCTCAGCTTGAAGGGGTGGATTATTCATATCTGCATCAATTGCGTTGTGTTGAGTGAACCGAGGGTAGGCTGCCAACATGGGTATCAGCCGACGGATCGACTTACGGATTTCATTATTGCCATCAGCAGATATGGGGATACTCGCAGGTATTCCTGGCAGATTCATCAGCCAAGACTGCATTTGGCAGAGCGTACGGTTTCAGGGGAATTATCTTATATATAATGAGATTTAGATTAGCCTAATATATAAGACACATTTCCACCCCTTCCTGTTGGGTAGGCTACTTTCTCTGATATATCTTTTTGTTGCTTGTTTCTTGCTACTGAACCTTCAGTGTCACAAGGAATAGGCTAGGTGGAGGGAGCGCTGCACCATTTGTTCTATTGATTCCAAACCATGATGACTTGAAGTGGGGGGTTGTGGTGGAAACGTTTGCTGGAGTCAGTTTGTCTGTGTGCTGCTGACAGTTTGTCTGTGTGCTGCTGACGTCTGAGTCTTGTGTTGTTCTGGCCCTAGCAGCTGTGGGTTGAGCACTTAGTACTGCCTTGGTCACGGAGATCGATGTCTTTGATGGACTTTGTGTTACCGCGCGTGGGCGTGCATGCTTGCATGTGCTGGGTATTTGTTGCGGGTGGGTCATTCCATGTCAACTTTCGACAGGTGCGTCCAGGATTTTTTTTTTTATGTCAATTTATGCTGTCCAGTCTCAACCACCAACACTACTTCCCTGTCATGAAATGCAGGCTACATACGGACCTTATTCGAGCTGTCCCTGCACATAGTCATACTTCAGCTTGCACAGATTTTTTTTTTCAGTCATCCTCTGTCTAGGATAGAGGGGTGGTTGTCTGCACTCGTTGCTCTTGGGTGGTCCATGTTCCTGCAAGCAACATAGCTCTCTTCTCTTCTCCACACCATTCATCACTTTACATCACCCACCGGCCCTCACGACTTCCACCCAACTATGCAGCCCTTAGTCTCCCCACTAGATGCCCTTTAGTCCCACGCTTTGCTCTTCCAACCCCCAACATAAAATAGGCTGAGCAAAACCTTTGTTTTTCTTTACACCCTAAAACTATAAACATAAAAACAATAAACTTTCTTTGTATCCTTGACTGACCCCAGTATGCTACTGAGGGTGTTATGTCATGTGAACCTGGGTCTCTCTATCAGCATCATTTCTAGCCCTGAGTAATCTCTCATACTAGCATGCTAGCTTGGTGTCTCGGTAGCAGAGGTCGATGGCTTTGATTTTTCACCATTTAAGACTTGCTGGGTTGTCGGGTTTGGGCCGGGGTTGGGAGTCTGTGTTTGGGCCGCTGTCTGGGTCAGCGCTGCTGGCCCCGTGCCAGCCGGGGCTTCAGTCAGAGAGATCATTGATCCGTCCGAGTGGGATTTCCTGTGCGCGCTGGCCCGCCGTGTTCCGCTCTGTGCCGGTTCAGCCCGGTCCATTCAATGGCAGCCAAGGGCCAGGGTGGGCTTTGGGCTTGGATGGGATTGCGCTTTGGCACTGCCGGCTGTGGATGCAATGGGGTGTTATGAGAGAACATGGTGGTGACATGTTCCTGGAGGTCTTTTCAATTTTGGGTGAGGGGGCTGAGGTGGAGGGGGATGTATTCTAGTATTTAGGTGGAGGGGAGTGTAGCTGTGTGGCTGTAATGAGTCTGGGTGATGTGGAGGGCACAGTGACTATTTATACAGTCATTTTTGGAGGGCAGGCATGCGTTAATTTCTCCCTCTTTCTTTCTCTCAAGCTTCTCGTTTCCCTCCCCCTCCCTCCTCACACACTCGTTCTCTCTCACTCTCTATCTTGCACTCTCTCTCATTCCCTTTCTGTCAAACACAGACGACCGCACAGAAACGGACATGGACACAAACACACTTTCTGTCCCTAGCATTCCCAGGTCGGCAGCTGTAGCCATGTTTGGCTGGGTCTGCTGGCGGAGAGCGAAGTGGAAAAACCCCAGCCGTTCACGTGACACCGGATAGTGTGTGTGTGTGTGTGTGTGTGTGTGTGTGTGTGTGTGCGCGCATGTGTGCGTACACACACAAAAACACAAGAGTGTGTGTGTGAGGGAGAGCTCAATGATGCTGATAGTGTTCTCGCAGCAAGAAACCCTGTAGAGGTCCAGCCAGTCTCTCTCTCTCTCTCTCTTCCTCCCTTTCCTCCTCTCTTTTGACCTCTCTGACCCCGCTCATTTCCTCTCCGTCATCCTTTGCTTTTTTTCCCTCTACTGCTGTAACTTGTTCTCTCTCCCCAGTGCGATGGAACGGCCATCCCCTTTCCCAGCACTCAGTATTTTTCCAGAGTGAAAGCGTCTTATTACTCCTCCCAGAATCCCCTTCTGTTCTCATGCCAGCATCTCTCAACTTTTCCCTGATAATTACAGTCGAGAGCAGCAAAGGTGATTAGTTATTTTTAATGAGCGGGGACACCTGGCCGTTCTCGTGCGTCGGCGCATATCATCCCCAGCGGTCTCTCTGCTAGGGGGCCGCCCGGTCTCCTTCGCGCGGCGCCTCAGTGCCTCCAGTGCTTCTTCTCGGCAGGAATGCTCTCCTGTCGTGTTCACCCTGATGAATATCTGTAAATAAAATTACGGCTTGCACGGCTCTTTTGGACGTGGCTTTTCCATTCCGCTTGGAGGGGAGAGTTGAGCGTTGACGTAACTGATTTATACGTTGATATTCATCACCGTGATTTATTGAGGTGGCTGGGCGACATGCCTCGCGAAAGTCTCTGGTTCGCCCGTGGCCATGAGCTCTCCTCCTATCTTCTAACTGCCTTTTTCACGCTTCATGAAGGCTTGACTGAATGACTCAGGGCGTACTCACACTAGGTACAGTTAACCCGTACTGTGCCGGAGTCCGTTCCTGGTCCGCACTCACACTGCGCATATCGAACCGTACCCAGGCACGGTTGAGTTGCTGTGTTCTGGAATCTTTATATTTAGCGTGTTTTTGTTACTATAACTCCAAATATTCTCGGAGATGAAATGGAACGTTATTTTGTTTATTCCCTCAAAAGTGATTCTCCGTGCTCGGGTACGCTTGCGATCACACTACATGCGTACCGTGCCCGAGTCCAGCTGAACCGTACCCGAGTCCACCTCTCCCAAGCGTGCTAGCGCACCATACCCGGGTACGGTACGAAGCACTCACACTGGTCAAACGAACCGGATTGGTGGTGAAGTGTACTCGGGTATGGATTGCCCAGTGTGAGTACGCCCTGAATGACTGACTGTTTAGGGTGCGTTGGGTTGGGGATGGTGGTGGGGGGTCAGAGGCAGTGCCTAAACGGTAATAAGCAGACGCTACATAGTCTGGGTGTCGACTCGTCATTCATCAAGAATTTATTTCCGTGTGATAGCTAGGTTTTTAAGATTGAAGAATGTAGGCCATTTTCAGCTGAAGCGTATTGGCTGAGCAAAGAGGCCAGTGAGAACCCATTTACCAACAGTTACATGAGACTATCTTTAAGTGGGGGCCCACATTAAGGGTTGCTGTATGTTCTTTACCATACAAACACTAGACCACCCTGCCCTTCACACTCTTTATGCGTGCATGTGTGTGTATGTGAGATAACACCAGGACTGGATGGCTAAAGTCCATGTTGTTGTTCTCTGTTCGGCCTGTGTACATGCTGTGCTTGCCATAGGCTGTCAGTATCAGTATAGGCGCTGTACGTGCATGCATGTGTGTTCTTGCATACCGAAGATCCCATCCTAATCAGCATAGAAATGAATAACTCTGAGAGCTCAGCACTTGCATTGGGGACAAAGTAAATCATTTTCACACATTGTCACACCGTCACCGCTGCTTTCCGAGCGTGGTTCAGTGAGTGCAAGATCATCAAATGGCTTGCACTGGTGCAATAATGAGGCCACACTTTGTTGCAATGCAAAGACATGAACAATAACATGCGAGCAGTCACGTTCATGTATGTGCAATGCAACACAGGCAACAGGAACATGTGAAGGAAGCGGGGAAAAATGCATGATGAAGGACCGCACCCTCACATGTTTACTTTCTAGCTAGTACTAATATAAAGGATCTGCACTAACCAGATATGTATTTCTGCTTTTGGCAAGTGGTTGGATAGTCATCTGATGGTTTAGCTGGAAGGAAAAAATATATCCATGATCATTTGTTGTTTTTTGTTTGTTTGTTTGTTTGTTTGTTTCCCCAAATGTAGTATCCCTATAAAGGCCATTGTTTCTGAGGTGGTTGATTTGAATTCATATTTGGTAAACATTAGAGCATTAAAATAAGATAATTGTGTAAATTACTTTATTATATAGTATACTCCATATTAGATACAGAATTCTTTTTACCCCATATAGAAAACAGTCTTTATATTATGTTAATGACCAGTGGCAATAAAAGTATTTGTGTGTGTGTGTGTGTGTGTCAATGGCAGCCAACGGCTAAATTTAAAAATGAAATGGAAAAACGGCATGTGTCCAGCTGTCAGTGCAGTCATGAAAACAAAATAGGGCTTATTCAGTAGGCTATTAAACTATTTCTAAAAAAAAACATTTCTGGGGAGGGAATTAGACTTGTGGCAATTTACTGTAAGTCAGGTGTAAGGTAGTAACTCCCTTTTAAACAGGTTTCATAACAGCTTGCATATCAATCCCATTTCCAAAATTATGTGAAAATTATTGTTTGCCAATAATTTTTCAGTATTTTTGGATCGAATCGAACCTGTGCATGTGAAACAGGAAAAGTAAGAGTACTGTAGGTTGTTTTGACAGGTCCTGTTTTTTTTTTTTAACCATCTTGGTAACATTTAAGCATTTACTGAGCATTATTTAACACATTTGTATATTATTAGTAAGTGGTTAAAACTTGGTTAATTATCATCAGTTAATCATTTTTAAATACATCTTAATGCTTAATGGTCATTTAACTATACTTATGACATTTGTTAATCACCAGTAAGCAGCTAACTCTCCAGTTATTTTTTTATGATTTAATCATTTAAAGACGTGTATTTTAATGCTTTTTCTATGGTGAAGAAATTTTCACCACCTCGTTGTATACATCTAGCATTTTGCAATACGATATTGCAGTCAATGCAATTGCAGCTGAGAAAACATTAGAGGTAAGCATTTATGAATGAAGTGTTAACTCATACCTAAGAAATAGGTATTAGATTAACGTCTTCACCATAAACAAAGCATAAACATATACATCTAAAAATAATTAACTGATGAGAAATATTTAAGAGGTAATGGTTTGCTAATGATTAACAAATATGATGAACAATGTTTAATAAATGTTTTATAGGGAGTAGTTGTTACCCAAGTGTTACCCAAGTGTTACCCAATCTGGTTTCTTAAAAGCCAAATGATGGACTATTTTCAAACAAGACTGGTGCTGGTAAACAGTTGGCTTAGGGCAAGTACATTACGCTAAGCTCTGGACTCTGGGTGGGCAGTAGAATCCTGACTAAGGGAATGTGTTGTGTGGTTAAATGGGCTGTTATGACGGGTGTTGCCACAGGCTTCAGTCCACAAGCCTGTGTGTGTAGCCTGCACCTCAAAAAAATGGACCCAAATATGCTATATGACTGTTTATCACATCAAAGATTTGAGCTGTAACTATTCCTTGATCTCAATGTAAATGTTGCTATAGCTTGTTTGAAATGGCCATCATAACCTTGGGAGGGAATATTGTAAGGAATATTTTCACAGCACTCGTTGATGTTATATAGGCTGTATGTTTAGTCTGTTCCCCCAACTGAAATCGATTAACCCTAGTTTGACAGTGGAAACTGTGATGCTCAGATACTTGTGCATGAGACTGAAGTGCTATCTTGGAAGACTTAGCAACAGTAACCACGACAAAAGGATGGTTGCCACCACCTACAGATGTACTGGAACAGGGAGCAGAGGTGATGAGCCTTGGTGCATTGGGAGGACTAAAAGCAATCTCTCCTTGTCCACGTCGCCTGAGGCCACTCCCAACACTCATTTGGTCAATGGTCTAGAATGAGCCCCATCTCGCTCTCTCGTGTGTGTGTGTGTAAAAGAGTGTGTTGTCTTTCACATGTAGCATGCTAGCTATAGATCGATGTATCCTATGTTATTTTTTTTTTTTGCAAATGTTAATTGGTGCACTGTCTTCTCTGTAAACAACATTGCCCTGTCCTCCTATACACCTTAATAGAAACCAAGTGAAACTGTCAAATTAAATGTATCCGTGTAATTTTAAGTTGCATTTGAAATCTCCTAAACTACAGGAGAGGAAGCATTGAATGGAGCAGTTGGTCTCCTGTGATCACAAGCCAGCTCTGTTCCTTGGAGGCTTCTGTTGTGCAACGGCCTCCTCCCAAAGCCCCATGGGAACGCTTGTGTCCCAGAGGTCACAGAGCTTTGTGAGGATCTCTGCCAGCCTGCGCACATAAGAGCACTCCGTTTCCCACAATGCCTTGCAGGACGTCAGCTCGGGCAGGCACATGCCTCTTTTATGTAATTTCATTTGAATTATGCACGCAATGTTTTCATTTTTCTCCCCATCCTCTTAATCTCTATAAATAGGTCTGTTGTGTGGACAGCGTCTTAAAGCAGCAGGATGTCATTGGTGTGTGTGTTTTCCCATGCTGGGTGTAGTCTGGGGTGGGTCTACCTCTCTGTTGACAATGAAACTGACAGAACTGGATGTGATGAGTTTTGAGAGTCCAAGGGCATGTTCGGTGCCGTGCTGTGCTGTGACTTGCCTTGCCTCGTCACTGCAGTTTGTTGTTCTGTTTGTGTGTGGCCGTCGGCCCACCTGGAGTCAACCCTGGCACGGCGCACCCTAATTCGGCTTATCTGCTTGATTCGTTGTGTCAGGTGTGCCAGCGCTTTGGTTTTAATGTGCAGGGCAAGCCAGTGTGAGAATGAACTCAGTCACATCTGAGAGCCTGCTGCCCAGCTCTCAGTTGTGCACAGGCTTGAGGCGCCATCTAGTGGCCAGGAAACTGGAGTTGTCAGTTGTTTCATTTGCATGCTTGTGTAACAGTTAGATAAATGTAACCTCATGTGTTTAAGGCTCTTCAAATTTCTGGATGGGTTTTAGTGGAAGATGACCCATCTTAAAAACATATCCTTATATTTTAGTCTGTGTTTAGTCTGTGAAAAAAAAAAATCCATTCTAATATATTTTTTTGTTTGGTTTTACATTTTTGCTGAATTCATTTATTTAAAACTTTTTTTTTTCTTTTTCTTTTATTTTCTGCAATATTAGCCAACTATATACCACCTGTCACTGTTTGGATTTTATGTAAGCCATAATAAGGACAACTGGTTGCACTTTTCAATGAAGATTAGTGTAGTCTGTCCACAAGGTGGCAGCATTGCTTCATTAAAGAGAGAGCCGTATGTGCAGCTCTGATTATAAAAATGCTGACAAATCTTAAATCCTACAATTTCTAATTGTAGTTGAAATTAGATCTAATTCTAATTTCAAAATAATTTCTAATTTCAAAATTCTGACATTAGATCTCGAATCTCCTAATAAGGACTGAAATTTTGACAGGAAAGACAGAAGGATGAAATATATGTTACGTTTTTCAGGTTGTGCAACATTCCAAGTTAAGTATTTTTTGTAAAGTGGTTGTCTCATGCCCTATTGAATAGATTGACGGCTCCTAAAATCTTGTGGTAGAAGAGCTCTACAAATGTGTGGGCACAGCTAAACAATCCAGTTAATATAACAATTAATCATTAATTAGGTAAAGGAGGGTGAAAGATTTGTTGACTAGTACAGTAAATGAATAACATCAGATTTCCTTGTGAATCTGTAGAGCTTTGTCAAGGCACTCAGAGCACTTAACATTGAAAAAGGGAGAAGACTTGATTATTACAAAGACTGACATTTACCTGTTTGTATAGAGGTAGGCTTAAAGACTATTATAATATTGTATTAAAATTGTACTGTTTTGTGTACCGTCTTGTAATCCAGTTAATTGTCAGGAATGGCTCTACTGAAATGTGGGGGAACAGGCTGATTCTGTCATTTTTGCTTGCACGCTGCTTTGCTCTTTTGTCATGTGAGAAGCATTTGGTCAGTCCTAAGATAGCACTGAGGCAAAGTCAATCTCCTAAGCGCATACAGGAATCCAGAGGCTTTATGACGACGGCTGTGCATGCCTGATGAAGTCACAGCAATGGTGCGTTAATTAGGCCAGAGTGACTCATTGAGACAGAGCTGAATTTTTTTGGGGAAAATGTATCTCTGTGTTTCTCACAGAAAATGAGTTAGTCAGGCAGAGGGGGGTAGGGTCTAATTTGCAGCAGCAGTTATACACTTTGTCTGTTCGTTGGTTGAAAAACGCACGGTGAATAACCTCAAGCAGAGGGTTTTTTTTCACTAGTCCCACTTCCTTGAAGCTTGGCCACCGAGACACAAGAACGTGACTCGGAACACGATGAGAACTCAAGGCTGACGGCTAGAACAAAGAGCCGCTCTTCTCACTCTCAGATAGATCCATCCCATTTCAACATCTGTGGCATCTGTGGCAATCGTCTAGTCCGACTGTGTGTTTTTATTTAAACTTCATCAGATATCAGTCAATTGCTCTACTTTTTATTTATATGACACTAAACAGAGCCCAGATGTGATTCATAAAATCAGTGTCATCAGCCACAAAGATCACATCCTTTTCTTACCATACCATTGTTTTTAATAGTTTTGCTAGTGGCTAATTTGCTATTGAGCAGGATGGATTTCTGTACACTGTAGATGCTTGGTAAGTAACGAAGCACCAGTTATGGTTTCGGGTCTTTGGGCAATCATGATTTCCCTGTACCTTAAACAGGCGGCACCAAACTAGAGCGCTTCTGTTTCTACACTCGTTTATAATTAGTCCAGGGATCCTATCTGTGTGTGTGTGAGAGAGAGAGAGAGAGAGAGAATCTTGTTTAAAGTGGGGCAGGGCTGGACCTCTGGCCTGCTTAATTGCTGATCCATCCTTGTGGGCTGTGGTTCATGGAGGGCATCCCTGTTCCTGCTGAAATAATGCTTTTGGCTTTGAAACCTGTCTCTCTCTGGCTCTCCGTCTGTCTCTCTCTCTCTGTCTCTCCGTCTCTCCCTCGCTCTCGTCTGTAGCCCCTCAAACGTGACCATCTCAGGAAACGTGACCGGTACACACTGTGCTCTGTCGGCTTGGCTGCGCCGACGCCGCTGTGCTCTGTGTGCATATTTTTGTGTCTCTGTGTGTGTGTATGTAAAAAAAA
>JAGFZM010000688.1:125313-138475 GCA_017657215.1 Limnothrissa miodon
TTTTTTTTTTTTAGCATTCTATGGTTCATCTGTTACGGACATCACAGATGGAACTGAGCATGACTCTTCATCCACGGTTGCCCATCGATTCATAGACGTGCCTTGTGTACACCACCTGCATTCTTTGGCCATGCCAGTACATGGTTCCTAGACAGAACAAACCTCATGATTGATAGCATCAACAGGAGAAAAGAAGACGATTCTCAGCATCAGCCAGAGGCCATGGTGTAGGAGCTTGGCTCCCATAGGCTATGTGCTGTTGGAGTTTATATATAGATGGGTTGCTGCGTCCCAAGATGGACTCCTGCACTCCTTAAAGAGCACAGCTTGTTGAGAAGCTTAGCCTTCTCAGTGACTCGGACGTGGAAAGAAAGCCACCTTGTGTCATTTGGATGAGTCATCTATTTATGTGAAGAACACCTATACTGAGACGCCCTGGCCCCAGAGAGACGTCCTCATACATGTTGTCCATGCTCACAAACATTCACACTGATGCACATGGAAGAGTCACCCCGGCTGAGATGTCCAGTCTCCTGTTTGATGAAAATCATTAAAAACAAACCTCGGAGACGACATGCACATGTGTATACAGGTCCCTCTCCACTTCCACTTCCAATACCTCTGCATCGTTTCATTGTAAAACAACACACACATGCTCACGAACTTCCCAAAAGAAATTATTTTCGAATGCCAAAGTTTACTTGCAGTGCAGGTGTGGTGCCTGATCAACTTTTCTGTACTTGCCTCAGGAAAAAAAATGGTCTTGTCACCATGAAAAGCAATCTGATTGAGCCACACTCTTTTAGGAGCCCTCCCCACCAACATGCCATGGTCTGCATGACACAAAAGAACCTGAGCGAAATGTCATCCAATTCATCAACCACATGAGCCCCCCTTCTGAAGTATTGTAGAGCACACTCTCAGGAGATGGCTGACCCCCAATGAGTTCTGTGTCCAAACACGAATGATCTCGTCTTTCTGACAAAACACAGACCATGTGTTTTACCATTGTGTCAAGTTCTTATTGATGCCAAGCTGCATCTAGAAATCGATATCTACATGTACCACAGGCATGATTAATTCGCTGAACTCGCTTTGACTGTTCCAGTTCTGTACTGCAACTTAACAGTCTTTCTCACATTATAGTAAGATCATCCTAAGGGATGGTTTTGATGGGTCTGACTTAAGAAGACATAAGTTATCCTGTCCTCATCATAGGACCTGGCCTAGGTGTTTATACATATCTTGTCTTAATTGTGTGTGTGGATATTTTAACGACTTTGATTGCACCAATCCTGGGTGTTTATCAAAGTACATTTTTGCTATCATGCCGTTAAGTGATGCATTTATTTAATGAATCAAGACCTTCCCCCTCATATAATTACCATGATACTAGGTTACCAGTTACTACTTAATTGTTCAAAATCCTCTTATACAACTTACGCAAGGACAGATATTACAACTTTATCCTACGGGGGTCGTTAAGGATTGGTTGACCCACGTAAGACCCCAGATGAGCAGCAGTGATGTACCTAATCCCTTATGACCGCCTGTGGAAGTTTAGCGGAGGTGATGGGCCAATTGGGATTCGCTAAATTACCCTCACTGCGTAAACAGTGCTGCCTTGCCCCAGTTGTGTTCTGTTGACCTTTGTAGCGGAGCGTGTTTGAATGAGGCTGTAATTATTCGGCAAGTGGATGAGGTGGAGAATACAATTAAAGAGGGAGACAAAAGTAAAGATGTTCCCATTCGATGGAGTCTGTGAATTTTATGTTTAAATGGAGTTAATGGAAAGCAAGCACACAGCTTTTCCTTGAGAACAAAAAGAAAGTGATTTACTCCGGCTGTTGTGTAGCTGTGTATCAGTAACACAATGAAAGAACATTGTGTCCCTTTGTCACTCCGAGCGTAAATAATGATCCAGATAGACCTACGTACCCACAATTATTTTAAATACACTTAGGTCTAAGGATGATGTACAGCCATTTAACATACTAAGGGCTTTATTTCATAGGGTTCGTGTATAATTTACGAAACATCGTTTGAGTTCGATGAGTGAGTCCGTCCAATTTAAGTTGGTGAGGGTCATCATCACTTCACTGACGGCATTGAACTTGTAAGATCAGCCAGCAGAGGGCGACTTGTTTTCAGGACGTTTACATAAACCCCACCGTGCCTTAAACATACCTGCACAATTACACGTTTACCCTCTCTTTAAACGTCCTATTCACGTAGATTCATGTACGTCTAATATATGGTTGTAGGTCTAATGAAAGGTTGTATGATTTTGTCAGTGTTTTATTTATCTAGCATATAGACTATTGGAAATTTCATTGAAATTGGCCGGTGATGTTTGTTCTTAGGGGGTTCTTAAATCTTTAAAAAAAAATGTTAATGTTGTGTCTTTGTAAACAATGTAAGTCACGTATTCATCCGGTTCTTCCCCAGTTTCGTGATGGACAGTGTGTGAACGTAGAGGGTATTAAACCAAAACGCGTTGGGAAGCTGCCTGGTGGTGGTGGGGGCGTCACCGTATAGATTAGTCAAGTAGTCCAACCTCACAGCCAATGTCGTTTCACAGTCTGCTGTTAGGTTTGAATAGATTATGCAAATGTTAGGCAGTCAGTAGGTTTGCAGTGGAGCAAAGCACAGAGTCGCGGACTCTTGTCTTTGCCGCTCTGATGTACCGAGCTCCACGGCTCTCCAATGTAAATTCGCCCAAGCGGCTGGTACAAAACCCCTTTTTTAAATTATGTGAATAATTTTGTATTCTTGATAGATCTATTTTTACACGGTGGTGTTTTTCTACTCATGGGTGGAATACAATGAATGCTCCATGTTACACGGTGACGATGGACCTTAGTGTTTGCCAGTTGCGGAATTTTTCTATATCGTTTTTGTCATCTGTTCTGGGCACTGAAAATTCCTCACCCGTCAGACTTGACAATAGGTAAATATACATGTATCTCACTAGTATGCATTTATGGTCCGGTTAGCAGCACAGTGTGCAGAACAATGTGTACAAGTTTGTCCAGTCTGTAGTTTTTTTAACGACAAACGAATGAATGAACCATGCTGTCACCATGCCGTTTTTATAAGATGTGTAATAATGTATGTAACCTCTTGAAAAATTACATTATTGTCAGTGATGTCTTTATATTTGTTAGGGGTAGGCTACGGAGTGAAAGGGTCGTATCATTGTTGTCTGCCAGCACGACTGGTGCATTTCTCACAGACGTGCCAACATCACCCATTGGCTGCCTAGCCTGGGCATAACGCTATCAAGTGGAAAAACCCTAAACTGCGCTGCAGACAAGCCGTTTCATTTTCTATACATGCAACGATAGATATTCATTTGATGTTTGTGTTCGATGTGCATCATCTTCTGGATTGTCTTGATGCCTAGCGGTTTGTTGATTTTTCTGAATTGTCTTGCCGTTCACATTTACAAGAAGATTTTTAAAATAGGTCGGATTACGCCTATGGTAGCCTACCATATAGGCTATGCATCACCTATAGAGTCAGTGTCTTATCCTCGATGTATAATGGCTGTATAACCTTTCATTGCAAGAGAAAAATATATTGTCCCTCTCTTGAATGGAATTATGCAACGGTATAGGCAAATGGAATCAGCGAGCCCGTACTCTTGAAACGCAGGGATTGGATGAGAATGAATGAAGTGTTAACATTATATGGCTGGAGAATACGCATTAATTTGGCCTCTATCTTTTCTCTCAACAGTTCTTCGGGTGCCAGTGTGGTGGCCATAGACAATAAAATCGAGCAAGCCATGGTAAGTGTCTTTTGTAAGCTACTTAGTTTATTTATTTATGTTCTTATCTTGTGTGGTCTCAAATGTGGTTTAGATGTTTATCTACCTTAACGCGCGCTCAACATAACCACAGGCACATTAGGCTTAATGTCAGTGTTCCATAATTAGGCTATGAAACAAAAGAGATCAGTGATAGTCAGTGTTATAATGTTGGACTAGGCTATATATATCAGGGGACTGCTTTAGTAGCGTTTTGGATCTGTGAGTCTATGGGCTGTGTGCTAAACAAATACTGGGCATCTACTAAATGTGCGCTCAAAGGTCCTAGGTGGATATAACTTTTCTGTTCTTCTTTTTGGAAGATCCGTTGGTTTATTGTAACCCACGTGATTACATTTACAATAGATTCGGGTGGTTTCAGTTTCGTTTGATGCTGCCCGAAGGCCAAAGTAAATTGCCAACACTGTATTCCTTGTGGATGTCTCCCAGCCTTTAACCAGACAGGTGTTTGTCCCGTAGTTTTGGGATTCTTTGCTTTTAGCGATGAATTAATTTTGACTGATTACTTTATTTTAAGTGAACAAGGACGAAAGAGTTAAATAGTATTGAAGTTTGGCGAAGTTAAGAGTTTTAGAACAGTTTTATTGTTGTTGGACCGGAGACGGAGCGCCTGTGCGTGCGAGCTGGCTCCTGTTGCTAGGCAAAGTGAGCGCCATGCTGTAGACGGCCCCGGTATAAATAACTTGGCAGTGGATTGGCTCCTCCCCGTAGAAGCAGGAACATTTTGTACTTTTTTGACTCCCTCCTAAAGGCAGAGTTCCCGTGAAAAGGGATGCACAGATTGCACTGAGCTTCAGTATCAAATGCCTTTACACATTGCCTTGTCTAAAAACCCTAGGCTAAACTCCCCAGGGTATTTGTAAACTTCTGAAATTGATGGTAACAATTTTGGCACAATATTAGGTGTTGATGTTTTTTTTGTTATGTGTGACATTTAGGCTGTTTATTTTCACTTCCCATTATTATTATTATTTTTGTGGAATGTGTGTTTTTGTAGAATCCCTGCGCCAAATGACAAAAGACTGCCTCCTCTTTTTCTTAATTAGGACCTGGTAAAGAGTCACCTGATGTATGCCGTGCGGGAGGAAGTGGAGGTGCTCAAGGAGCAGATCAAGGAGCTGGTTGATAGGAACTCTCAGCTGGAGCAGGAGAACAACCTGCTGAAGAACCTGGCCAGTCCTGAGCAGCTTGCCCAGTTCCAGGCCCAGGTGCAGACTGGCTCCCCCACTTCGGTCACCCAACCAGGGGTCCTAGGGGGGCCTCAAGCTCCTGCACAGAGCCTCCCACCCCCAAACCAGGGCTCGGGCCCAACCGCCTAACTCTGGAACCAATAGAGAGGAAAGAAGAGTAGATGTAGGAGGAGGAGGATGAAGGGTGGAGAAGGAGGTAGAGGGTGGAGTTGCTTAGGTGGAGCAGCTGACATCCATCGGAGAAGAAACACACACAAAAATCCTACACTATACTGTGAACTGACTCAACTTTTTAAGATACGAGACGTGCCACAATCACAAGGACAGTGGAGGACAGGAAAAATAACTGGTCATTGGAAATTGGACACAAACGGACGCAAACTTGTTTTTGTTTTGGTCTTATTTTTTTGTTGTCGTTGATTGTATATTTTTTTTTATTTTGTCTTTTTTTGTTTGTTTTTGTTTCTTTGCACATATTTAATTGTCAGAGATGTCGACACGGCCGTGTCTGTGCTTACATTCAGGAGCTTTATTTGCCTCTGACAATCAGCGACGGCGATGCAACGTGACTGCATGTGGACTGAGCCAGTAGCCACAGATGCTGGATGGCAGCTCGGGAGAGTCCGAGCAGGGAGGGCAACATGATGAACAATCTCCCACCCAATCTGGCGGGAGGAGAAGGAGGGGGGGAAAAAAACAGCTCGCATGCCGAAAGGGGCTTTTTTTGTGTTCCTGAAAAAGAATTAAAGAACTGTGTGGATGATGCTCTCAACAGTGACTCTGGAAATTGTGCTGTTGTTGCCACATTTGCCCTTTCCATTTTTTTTATAGTGTTATGTTTCCTTCCTGTTTAGGTTTTTGTTAATGTTCTTTTTTTCCTAGCTGTGTTTAATAAAAGGACAAGCACTTTTTGTAGGTAACTAACCCGAAACGATAAGGAGAAGACATACAAATGGACCTTTCAGAAGAAGCCCATCTGGAATGGGGTGGTTCAGTTGGGAGCAGAACTGTAGTTAGTTACCTTTTTTTTTAAAAGAAAAAGAAAAGACAAAGATGATAAAAATGAAAACCGCTCACCTTAGACATACTTTTTTTTTTCCCCAATGGGGGAAGGGGAGTGAGGCGGTGGAAGCATTAACCCTGCGTAGTTATGCCTCAGTGTTGCAACTTTGATATTGTCATTCCTTCCCATTTGAAGTCAAGACTTGTAAACAGGGATTGAGAACATGGGGGAGCCAGCACACGGTTTGGGGGGAATTGTATGGGAGGGGTGGGAGCTTCACTAATGGGGAATAGTGAGATTTGTATGTATTTTTGGTGTGTAATTATTGTATGTGGTCTGCAAGAGCAAAAGCTGCTGGAGAGCAAAGGAAACACAAAAGCCAACCTACACACTACTCTACAGACTGGACAGACCTTCTTAACAGATTCTGTCACAGGAAGAACTGAGCACAATATGGCTGTCTCAACCAAGAGGTAGCACACAAAACGGACTTTTCACTGACAATGACGCAACAATGGGAAATTACTTTTGCACTGGTTTGGTGCATCTCAACACACCTGTTATAAGTTATGTGTGGGAATCAACACAAGTTTTTAAGAGGAAAAAAAAAAAATATGTACTGCCTTACAGCCTATAGCACTCTGGATGTACTACAAACCAATTTATCTCCATACTCGGCTACACAGATCTCCAAAGCGATTAAGCATCTTGTCAGACCTCCCCAATATTTCGTGCATGTTGTGCCCCCCCTCCCCCAACTACACCAGAAATGTGACGTAATACAATTGCACTAAACAGTTGCACCTCGACTTTAATAAAATGAAAATAAACTCAGAAGTTAATCTCCTGTGATCTGTTCTTCCATTCAGCCCATTCATCCCCATGTACATGTTGATGGACAATCCCATTGACTGGCTCACTTGATGCGGTTAATGCAAATCCCATCACTGCGATGCTGTGATTGGACAGCCGCTACCATGAATGACACACCCCCACGTTATCCACGCCCCCTGTATGGAGCTCACATGTACACGCATGGGATTAACTTGCCTCTTACTGGTTAGCCAGTATGTTGGGAACACAACGTTATGACGAGTCACGATAGGCTTGTCTGTATTTAAGCAACCAATAAATATCATCCTAGCCATTTATTTGACATAATTTCACGTTTTATGTAATTTATTGAGCATGGTTCCATAAACACGTATTCTATGTTTTTTCCTGAAATAAAACAGGCTGCAATGGACACAAGCTGAAATATGTTGAAAAAAAGACATTGCTTGCTGAGAATTTTAGGCTGAAACATCAGGAAATGCAAGCTGAACTGGGTCTATTGGATTGATGTTGGTTTTTCAAACAGTATGTTGCACCTGCATCTTCTGTGTAAGTTGCAAAAGTGGTCCAATAGGTCATTTCTTGCATCCTTCTACGCAGAACTTTCTTCTGAGAATAGGGGAATCTTTAAAACCTTTCCTTAAATATAAAACGCCTGTGCCCAAGCAGAGGCGTTTTATATTTGGCCTTCGGTGAAAGTTGACCAGGCGAGACGTCTGACATCAGAGAGCCTTGTCTGCTAATCCAGCTCAGAAGGCACTTTCACAAATCCCCTTCATGGCGTCATCAAGCAACAGGATATAAGACCTGCACCAGGTGCTCCAATGGCAGCTCTTAGAAGCAGGCTAAGTGCGTATGGATCTGACTGGGATGTACCTTTTAGAGGAGCCCAGTTACAGAGTTCATTTAGTTACAAATAGCTACAAATAAAACACCACCACTAAATTATTTTTTTTTCTGAGACAATGTGAACAAGTACAGCACAGGTTAGAGTAGAGTATTTATTTAGGCTATTTCTTGGGGTAATGAGGGAGTTTGTAACAATTATTCTTAATTACAATTATTAATCTCTGAGAATAATACACTAATACACTCTGAGAATAATACACTTCAATTTCATTTGCAGATTAGCAAAATGAAAATGAACTTACCTATAAATATGGTAGTTCTGTTGCCATTACCAGTATTATTCTGTAGGATTTGGTTAATAAAAATAAATGAATTTCTCCAGAAGTAAAAATAATGCTTACCATAACTATTCCCTGATTTAATGTAATTTAATGATTTAATGTTATTTAATACTTACACAAATATCACACTTAAAATTGAAATAACTCTTTCTTGAAATAATCTCTTTTTTTTTGCTTCACTGCCTTAGCTATAGGGAATCCATACTGTGCTGGGTCTGTGTTTCTCTCCATTTTGTTCGCTGAACCTCCATTAACCGTGTGGCTGAGAGGGGGGGCATGCTGCTGCATGCTAAGCAGAGGGGTTAGGACACTTGAAATCCACCCCTCTGCAAGTAGCAAGCCAGGCCCACGATTTTTGGTGGGCCCAGTACTGACTTGCCTGGTTTGTGCTTTTTTTGAGAAGAATTTCTGAATTTTGGAAGAGTTAAGGGCTGAAATAATAAAAAAAAAAAACCCCAACCCAGTTGTATAAAAGGGTGTAACTACACCGGAGGGGTTGGTGGGGGTAGGGTGGAGGGGTTGTGGTAAAAGGCAAAAACATCTTTTACGTCTACTATTAAGTAGCTTGCAGCTGAAGTGCTCAAGGTAAATGAACAGGGTGGCCTCTGTGCTCAAAGCGAGACAGGCTTAGTTGTTTCTCAGCCACTGGGATGAAAGATATATGAGGTGTGTTAACTCGAGGTTAATTTTTAACCATGTCGTTGCAGACTAATGCAGTAATGATGGCTGGGGTATATGACTTAAGCCAAACAGCGCACCTGGGCACACTGAGGCCTTCCTGTTTACCCTGAAGCAGACAGCTCCTAGAAGAAACAGCTCGTCAGATCTCGCCAACACAGTTCCAGTACGTCAGTAAACAGGAAATCTGTCATATAAATAAATGTGAATAAACACTTACTAGATTTATAAGCAGAGGCCGTCTCCAACACACATTTAGCTGTTATCAAACATCCATATTTAGTCTTTGTTTGATGTCATTAACCTTTAAAAGTAGTTTAAAAGTAGGGCTTCTTGTTTCTGTCCGTGATATGTCCTCTCTGGTTGTAGTTATTTATTTTAGTCAATACGGTTTTATCTGTTCAGGTGGCCTTTTTGTCAAATGAAAATAGAGGTCAATGTAATATTAATTGAACTCACTAAAAGATCAGACCCACTGAGTCACCAAATGTCTCAGTTTTAGTCTTCACACACACTCACAAACCCACACACTATAAGCCTGGGCTACTTGCAGTCTGATGTCTGCACAGCCGTCTGAGAGGACATTTAATTACATGTTTCAGACTCAATAACATGTCTGGCCTCATAGCACTTCTCCATAACTGGCGGCATCAAATCAGGAGCATTAGAGTGAGCCGATCGACAACGCAGAACTTTCCATTCCAAAGAGCCACGTGTTTGTGATCAGAAAAATACCACGTAAATTACTCTCTCATGACCCTGATAGTCAAATCAGCCCGGGGCTTCAGGTTGCTTTTATTCTGTTCGAGGGATGCAGCCAGATGATCATTAATGGTGGGTGATTTCTCAGCTTCTTACAGATGGAGTGAAGTGGGGACAGGGGTGTGGGGTTGTTTTCCTACAACAGGGAGCCCTGTCTCGTTTGGGGTAGGTCAAACAATTACCCCTTCCCCATCCCCTATCCCTTTTTGGCCCAGTCGCCAACATCCCCCCCGCCCCAACCCCACCTCCCCCCTCCTACTGTCTGTCTGCCAGCCTGGCTGAAGTGACCTACAATCAAGCACAGCTGGGGACTTGGTTCAGCGGGTTGAAGGGTGAAACGTATGCATGCAGAATTGCTGACTGCTGTTACCGCACAGGGTTATGTCTGTAATTACATCATCCACCTTTACATGCTGACCCTTTGCACCCAGCAGACAAGCTATGGGGAGAGCTTCCATAGGGCATGTTCTTTCCCCTTTTTCTGTTTGTTCTTCTTTTTTTTGTCTGAGGAAAGAGTGATGTCATCAAGACAGAAGGATGTCTAAATGACCTTACACCTTATATCTGAGGTGTGTGCGTGTACGAGCCCCTTGAACCTTGAACTTACTGAATCGTAGTGTTCTGACTTCATTTTTTTTGAGTTGGCTCCACTTTGGCTTCTGTTTTGATTTTAACCTGTCCAAGCATCACATTAAACCAACCGTAAGCCCATCACACTTCACAGTATTGTTGTGAAATGCATTTTCAAAATTTTCATGGGTTATATCTTGGCTCTGGGTGACACGGCTGCTTCATTAGAACTCACTCAGTAAACAAACTTTTTCCCCTCCTAGTTGGTGCTGGGATTCTGAGAAACGCTGAGACTCCCTGGTGTCTGTAGTCACGCTCGTCTTGAGAGGGTTCCACTCCACTCTCTAGGCTATCAATAGGTCTGGCTCCTGTGTTTGTTTGTATTTGTTTTTATGTTTTAATTATTCACTATATGGTTTGACGTCGGGTTGTAGAATCTTAGACCTATAGTGAACAGTTAACAGCACAAACGGTGTTGTCAGGAGTCTGTCTCCAGTGGAAACCACTGTTAGTGTCTGTGTCCAGGGTTCCTGGAAAGCAGTTCATGTTGCACTGAAGTGGATGCTACCTGCACTTTGCCCTTAGAGGTAAACACACACACACACACACACACACAGCAGCCCCCACCACAGCTTTTCCCACTTCATGCAGACAGACATTGACAGACACACACACACACACACACACACTATCTCTCCCTGTAGTCAGGGAGTGTGTTGTGTGACACCAGTGTGTCTTGGCTCTGGGGGGATGATCCGGACTGCTAATCTGAGCTGCATGAAATCCGATCTGTGGATTTGATTGGGACCCCCCCCCCCACCCCAAACACTCCCTGGCAGTACAACCTGACTGATCTCAACTCCCCTGGACAAGTGTGTACTGCCATGTGTGTACATGTTTACATGTGTGTGTGTGTGTGTGTGTATTTGTCACCCCTGCTAAATCTCAACCTGAGATCAGGTCACTGTGTCCACTAGAGTAATTGCAAAGCAGATTGAGCGCCCCAGATTTCCAGCCTGGGTGAGATTTGGGCACTGGGATCTCTCAGCAGGGTTTGGTAAGTGCAGTTTACAAACACTACCTTAGATTATCACAGCACAGACTGCACAGACTACAGCACACTCTTCATTCCAGTAAGGACCATTCTTGTATGAATATCATGCACAAGACTGGACATTGTTTACAAGAGACTCCCTACTCTCAAGGCCCTGCTTTGATCCAAGCACTCGGACCAACTGCCAGGGTGGTCCGTGACATATAACCGCACAGCTTTTGAACTGTAAGCATTAATGTGTCTGAATGCGTCTAACTCTAGGCCCACAGGCGCCGCTCTAGAGGGTTAGTGTGTGCTTCTCACAGCACTCACCGCCAAGGGTTCGTCTGGGCTTCACCTCACCAAGTGCTGTGTGCATTATACCAATTCACAGTTAATATAAGTGCAGATTGAGCAGATTTATCGCAATTTTCTCTCACAGGATCAATAGTATTATGCTATAGATGAGCATTTGTGATCCGATCACCTGAGGTGCACAGACACAGTCATGATTACATTCAAAAGTATATATCACTGAACCTTTCTACAGGTTCAATGCTGTTAGCTGTAGCCAAGGTGACTATCAACAAACAGCACTGTGCTATTGTGCACTATTATGAGAGAATAAGATGTCTGTGTTTTAGACCTTTGGTCTTAATAGAGGTATGTTGGTGCTTAGGGGGGAGAGAGAGAAAGACAGAGAGAGAGAGATAAATAGAAGGAGAGAGAGCATGTGTATGTGTGTGTGTGTGTGTGTGTGTGTGTGAGAGGCCTTTTCTTGTGTATTCTGTGCTCCCTGAGGCTCCCCATGAGGAGCACTATGTACTAAAACATTACGTTCTGTAACTTAAAGCCTTTTCTATGTGAGCACAGGGGGAGCACCCAGCCCAAAACACACACACACACACACACACACACACACACACACACGTTAGGTCTTTGATGCCACAGTGAAATTTATGACCAGCTTTATAGTCCCATTGGGGATGAGGTACAGCCCTGTTGGGAGTGCGTCAGGAAGCCGCTGAAGGAAGGAGACACCAGGAGCTCAGTCACACTACTTGCAAGGATGCAGGTTGAACTGCTGAGTTCCACTCATTTCTAGCATTGGCATTCACAATGGCATTTACAATTAATTCCACACAGTCGCCTTGAAATGGTTTACATTACCCGTATTTTATTAAAGATCATCCCATCCAAACACTTTGGTTAGCCAGATTTACTACATGTTGTGCCAAAAATGATCAAGCTAAGTTTTAAATGAGAAACGCATGTTGGAGAGGCAGCACTAGGAAGGGGGAAGTTGGACAACTGGAAAAGGCTGATGAGAGAAGCACTGACATAAGCTGCAGATAAGAAGATCCTGAGCAGACTGCTCTCTATAATAACAACGGCTGCCACAGCCTGCACAACACTTTCTCTAAGCAAAATATTCATTAGTGGATTCCTGCCTGTCTTGCCAAACACATCTTGTCAGTGCTTTCCTTGTCAGAGCTCAAAACATGTTTTTGACTAATGTGTGTTCCACACGGTTTACTGCAAACTCACATTTATATTTTTTTTCTGTTAAACAGTAAATATCAATAAACAAACTAAATCAGCCAACAATAGTGTCACTCTGTAAAATAAAATAGAAAACAAGCTGTAATTTCATTAACATCAGCATGAAGGCAACTACAGGTGTATTTTTTTTCCAGGGATTACTCTCTTAAGACTCTGAAAATCTGTGTTGAAAAAGGGCATTGGGAATGTCAGCACTGAGATCACAGTCTGAAGGCATCTGTGCCTTTTTGAGTTCTCTTAAATGCGTCACCAAGGGAATGTTAATCTGAGGTTGAACTTCCACTCTAAACTAAAAAAGACTTGGGTTCATGTCCTCTGTCATTTGAGAGATATGTAAACACCGCCAGGAAAGCACGCAGATCCACACATACGTACAAAGATAGAAACACTAACAAACACACACACTTCCACAGTAAGGGCTACAATCAAATCTGCCCTGTGATTTTTACAAAGTCACTCTCTGTTGGATGAAGCCCTGTCTATTACTTTCCAGCTTCTGCTCTAATC
>JAGFZM010000688.1:152899-199259 GCA_017657215.1 Limnothrissa miodon
TTCATGAGAGATACTGAAAGAACGGGATTGATATTAGAGGAGTATGAGTTTAATTATGACAACTTTTTTACTCTGTGTATTTTGTACCAGTACACTGTAACAAGAAATTTAAATAATTTATAAGTATTTTTTTTATTTTACTGCAGCTTCGTGTTTAACATATAGACTCTTAGTCTATTGGCATTGGTACACAATCATTAGGAGACAATGGAAGCTTGTCACAACACAGCTCTTAATAATGTCTTGATCAAATCTCCTATTGCAAAGCGCTGTTTAGTTTCTCCTCTTCTTATCTATTCTTCTGATTCTGTTACCCTGGAACTATACAGAGGCTTTATTAACAGCATGAACACGGGGAAGACGTTTGGTGAATTAGTATGTGTCTTTACCTCTGTAAGGACTCATAATTATGCCTTTGTGCCCTTGTGATCCCATTATAATGATTTAATAAAAGAGCTGTCCATGGTGCTGGTCATATTAAAACCAATATTTCATGACGCAACAATTTTGGGCTGCTTCTGGCAGCATCTTCATTGTTAATACTGATGACATATTGACATGTGATGGACAGATAAGTATGCCTGAAGTTCCCCCAGCCCTACTTACCCCATCAAAGTGTCTTTGAGTGTCCTGGCACCTGTCCCTATCAATCTGTAAATGTGAGGCATATATTGGAAAGTGCTTTGTGTGCTTGTAGGAATTAAAAAAAGACTATACAATGCAGTCCATTCGCCACTTACCATCACACTAGGCCCTCACTGTAGACATGAGGTCTTTGGAATGAATCACCCGACAAATTGTGAATGAAGGCAAAGAATAACAGAAGATATACATGACAGATGTTATACAATGACAGAAGATGCTATACATCACATCAAGAATTAGATTATTAATCATCTGTTTTTGTATCCATTCTAGGTTGCTGGCTCACTGGTTTGCTTAAGACCTAAACAGTTGCCCATCTTTCAATAGGCCTTATGCTTCATCAAGAACCTGTGTCTGTCAGATCACAGTGAGATTTGCTCTCTGTCTTCATGTTTGAGTCGGTGTGTGCACGGGCCCACTGAAGGGAGAAGGCATTTTGGAACATCTCATGAGAACAAACTGTATGCCATAGTCTAACTGTAATATACACCCATCAAGTGAATGATTTACTTCTTCACCGTAAACAAAATTCCTCTGGGACTCAAAATGATGATCTAATTCTGCCTGTCATCAGCAAAGATTACCAAATCACCCTGACTCAGATTCGTTTACTTTGTGCTGACTGCAGCGGCCTTGTAAAAAAACAAAATTGAGGAGCTTATTCCAGCTTTATAGTATCCAGATCTCACAGAGTTGGCAAAGCCCAAAAGAGTTCAACAAGAAGTTGGTCCCTGCATTCCCGAGGTAAAACTATGTTCACTACACTGACATGATTTGTGTTCCGCTCACAGTATTCTGGGAAAGCAATCAGGGTGTTTATTCAGCTAATATGCTAAAGTCTTACAAAATGAGCAGGTGGTAATGTGATTCCTCCACACGTCAGATGATGACTTTTCAAAAACTTCTTATCAATAACAATAATAAATACATATTTATATTGGCATGTGTTTAGTCTATATGAAGGTAAACGTAATAAATTAGAACCAAATGCTCATTAAAAAGTCATTACTTTCATGTGATTTGGTGTATAGTGAAAATGCCCCAAAAGCCTATATGTATTATACAAAGATTTTTTACAGACTTAACATGACATAGTAATGAAAAGAAATGGCATTCCTCCCCTTTGCACAGCCCAAGCAGCTATGTTCCCGCCTAGTTTCCAGTGTGCTTTGTCTGTATGTCATGTTATTGAAAGTCATGGGAGGTTAGAAATAGCCTAAGTATAGCTATAGGCTTTGACATAAAACAAACCTCTGTGACAAAACACATTCAGAGACCGCATATAAACACAGTGATTTCTGTCCTTTGTCTCTCAACTCATTCTTCTATTTATCTGTTTTATACGTCAGCGGCTTATCCTAAACAGCCCAAAGTAACTCCCCTCTCCTTCAGGATCAAGCAACCAGGCGTTGGACACCCGGACAAACAGGCCATCTCCCGTCCTCAGCGCAACAGCGCCGCCCTGCTGCTGACAGTACATGTGGTATCCCCTGGCCCTCCAGTGCTGCGTGCTCCCACTCTTCATGACCATGGTTGGCTTCAGGGTGGCGCCTCCGCTGGGCCGCTCGTGGAAGATGTACTGGATCAGCTGAAGTGGGTTGGATGTGGCTGCCAGACGATGATCTGAGGGGGATCCCCGCGAGTGTGGCTCTAGCTCGTCGTTGTAACGAAAACAGGTTTTGGCGTACACGTAGTACAGGCCTGGCTTGCGGACAAGGATGCGTCCGTCGTGGTATCCAAACTGAGAGAGGAAACCCTGTTCTGCATTCCAGTGAATCAGAGTAGTCCGCACCTCCCCTAATGCCACAGCAGGAGAACAGACATAAGTGATGGTTCCACAGGCTTTACGTCACTCTTTTACAGTCTTCAGAAAGTAGCTCCAAACCATCAACTGATACAGGTTCAGAACAATAAATGAAATGTCATTTCAACACTCATTACTGTGCAGGTTTTTTACCCAGCACCCACACCAGACCATTATGACTAGGGGTGGTTTTAAATATTTATGCTACGGTCAATCCTGCTTATACTATACTACAAATGAAAGAGCGCTGATAAAAGAAATTGATAATGTCTGAGACATACAATTCTGGATTAAAGCATCCAATTCTACCCGAAATCCCACCCTTTATCATGACTAAATTTAAGCAGTCAGAATAAAACTACCACTCATAAGATAAGAACTTACTTGGTGTGAGTGTGTTTGAAGGTTTTATGGGCAGATGAGCCGCCATTGGAGTTCTATTTCTAGGTTTCTTAAGAGATCTGACGTGTTGTCTGCGATGGGACTCTATCAAAGGCTCCAGTTCGACAGTGCTTTTGTCAGCCCCCTGTGACTATAAGAAATGAACAGACTAAGGCTCTCTGTTGGACATAAGAGTTTGGAACTTAAAAGTGCCCCCTCAAAGAGTTCCACATGTCACAGATCAAACAAATAATCCCATGGCGGACATTGTTATAATCACATCTTGGATCAATTGTTTTGTCTTTGAAGACTAGGATGTAAGACCATGGATACTCTGTGGTCCACAGAGGATAGCCGAGGATGCTCCAGACTTCATCAGAATAAAATTCCCACCAATGGGAAATTCTATAAGGATTTCTGTCTGACAGAGCTGGAAACTTAAAAAAAAAAAAAAGCCCCATAAGACATGAACAATTTCATGAAAGCACAAAAGACTTCTTGCACTCCTCTGACTTCACTCATGTCATGCAGGATAGCCTGCCATTCACTTCGTGAAATTCAGCTGTTGCCCTTTCGAAAAACTTCTTTGGAGTCAAGCTGTGTTTTCACCTCAGCACCTTGACTACAGGCTACACGTTTAAGAAAACAGGCTAGACCGCATAGAAAGAATGGTTAAGCATACAACAATACATCAATATGTAGTTTAATCAAATACACCTGGAACCCCTTACTGGGTGCAGGCTAGCGTGGGCTGAGAACAGCTCATCCACACCCACACTGATCTAAGCGGCCAGCTGTTTGAAGTAGTGCCCGCCGAATCAGGCGAAATTTGGATAAGCAAAGCCGAGGCTACGATCTAGCTTACAAATCTCACAAAGGGCACCGACTCAGAAATAACAGTTTTGAAGCCTTTCTTCTTAAAGTCATATTTACATGTGTTAAAATGTATTTTCAGTGAAGTAAAATAAGCCCATATGCAATAGCCTAAATGATAAATGAAATGATCCAGTAAAACGCTGATCTTGAAATGGTGTTACAAATAACCTAAGCTACCTTATTTAGAAAGTTTAGACATTCGATCAAACGGAATCAAATCTTTTGTGACTGACCTGAATGTGTCCAGTTAAGTGTAGAATAACCATAACGCAAGTGATAACTTGTAGCAGTCCCACCAAAATGATGGCTCTGGGAATATTTGCCGGCGTGTTTGCCTGTAGTCTTGACGCAACAGAATTCATGTCAACACACACAGTAAAGTCCACTGTAGAACTAGGAGGCACTAGGAAATCCAGGACCCTCAAATTTTCTGGATTGTTACACCACAGAATCCCTCCCGAAAAGCCCATCCCTCTCCTGACTCCTTGCTGAAGTTTTTTTTTTTTTTTTTTTTAATGAAGGTCGAGGATGTGCTAAACAGCAGTCGAGGGTCGGTATTCCAATGAATCTTTGCTGGAAAATCTACTATTGTCTGAACTTCCCCCATTGGCATATCTTATATCAGCTCAGCTATTGGAAATCAGTAACAGCTGTGGATTCCTCAAACCTCACTAAAGAAACATTTTTTATCTTATTGAAACGCGATGAATATATTTTTCGAGAGACTGTTAATATAGGTATAAAATGCTATTTCTGCATTGCACAAACATGAAACCGACCCACATATTTGCAAAGAGTAGCCTATTCATTAAGTCTGTTGCAGAAAGGATCTTACCTAGTGACTGTCACATAAACAGTTCATCTGCATACCAGCAGGTGGTGATACAGAGTTTTCTTTTAGGTCTGGTGCTACTGAGCTAGAGGGTTTGTAAAACAGAAACAAGAAACACTGGACTGAAATGAGGAGATATTAAGTAGGCCAAATCGTTTTGTAGAACTGCCAAAACACTTCCAGAATGAAATTGGTATAAAAATTTTAAACTTTTAAAACATTTTAAAACTTAGGCTAAATTTGAAAGGATTTTTACAAATTGTTTTCTGCTGATTAGGCTATTATACCAGGGGAATTCAGAACCAGAAACAGAAAGAAACACACACACACACACACACACACACACACACACACACACACACAGATAAAATCAACTCGAAAGGTTGTTCACCCTTACCATTTCTCACAAATTACATTAACCACGAGAGATGTGTCTACCTTTCAGAGAGGGTAAACAGGATGTTAATATTTTAGATTAGGAATACCTGTTTTGCATGATTGTTGACTAGCTGGCCATTACCGTTTTTTAAAATCATGTGTTTAAATCACCCTTTTCATGGAATTTCAAATAGAATGAAAGATCATAGGCTACTGTTTAATAAGATAAATTATGATCAAGTTTCTCCATTTTTACCCAGTGCTGTTAATAAGCATTCCACGTTTGTTTCCACTTTTGTCACCATACTGTAGCTGTTGATATTAAGACACTCAAGGGCCAGGCTATTGTTGTATTATTGCTAGAACCTCCCTGCCTCCCTCTGCCCTGTGGGTCCCTGGGCCTTGGCCCTGTTTACTAACTCAGCCCTGACTGTTATAGCCATGCTTTGAAACCTCAGACAGAGGGGAAGGTTTTGAAGGAGGTGACACTGAGTAACATGGCATACACACACGGTCACTTTCTCACCATTTCTCATTGGCACACATGTTCAGTAATGACCATGGCCATGACCCGTTTCCTCCCTTGACTTTCAACTATGTTTGTCATCCTTCCTCCACATGCTTTTGTCTGGATAATACTGCAGTTTCATTGAAACATTTATCAGGCAGCACATGAAGTGGTCTTACATAAGACCTCAGTTGAAGGTTTGACTGGTTGTAGCGGTATGCAAGAACTACTGATACTCCAGCAAGCCGGAGTTGATGAGTTTCAAATGAAGACTAAGGAGGTTTCCCCTTATCTACACATGAATGCGTCAATACCCGTCTATATAGTTCACACAATTCTTTTCACTGTCTTGGGAATTGTTAATGAAAAAATTGTAACAGACAGTATTCCCAAAATTGTGGTGCTACACCACACATCAGAGCTAAATTGATGCAGTTTCTTGAGACTTACAACCACCAAGAGGTTCAGGTGCTCTATTTGCTGGAATTCAGATCATTCAGGCGCAATATTTCTTGAAATTTGGATCACCCCGTTTTCTGACCTGGCCACAGTGGGTGTCGAGTTGCCCACAGGGTGAAAAACGGCTTATTGTTAAAACAAGTGGATCCACAGATTCAGCGAGTTTCACAATGGCCGGTGTTTCATTTCCTAATGATGAAAAAAAAAGCAGCTCATGACAGGTTTCTATATGTTTGAGAGCTTTGTTTTTTTGGAGAGATTTGAGTGTCTTATGTAATATTAACTTAATACTGAAAAACAAAAGTGAAAACAAACATGGTATACTCATTAACAGCACTGGGTAAAAATGAAGACTTGGTCATCATTTATTATAATTTAAAGCATCTACAGTATATAGCACACACACACATACATGCACACTTTTAACTTCCTCTCTGAACATGCTCTGCCCATATTTATAATGTCGAGGTGTTGCAATATAAGCTCTGAGGAAGCGCCAACAAGCAAGAACCCACACACATACAAGCTCTTACAGAAAGTCTAATGAAATCACACCCACAAGTGATTAGACTGATAAGTCGAGACCTGAAGAAACACTCCCTCTCTGGCTGTCAGACTCTTACCACGCGGCCTCACATCAGGCTCATGGGAGAGAGAGTGAGAAATACCTGAACATCCTCTCTACTTTCTGCATACTTTCACTGTCACAACAGGTAAGTAGGTACTCTTTCTCAGAACCATTTTATCTTGGGCTCTCTCTCTTTTTTTATTTAAACCAAACAATCTAAAGTGACTGAGCACACAACTGCGCTAATAGCACTTGTTTTTAAAAGGTGTGTTCTCATACCATACACGCATATTGAATAGGCGGAGACTAGCATGGAAAGGTGTTGCATACTGAGCGCTTGACAGAGCCTGAGGACATGAAAGTAAAATTCCTTTCACCTGACTTCACCAATTTGCTAAACAGTAACAGTAATGGCAGGCAAACAGTCGCACCTGATCAACATGCTTAGGAACCAAGTAATCATGACATCCTTTGCTTTTATCCCCAACTACCTGAATTATTAACAAAAACAAAATCCAAAAATGATTGTTCTTGGGAGACATTAGACACTGTAAAGACATTTGAAGACCTTAGACACTCAGGGCTAATGTTCTTGGAAGACATTAGACACTGAAGGCTTTTCCAGTAATCAGAAGGTGGGTCTGCACAGAGGTGCCTTTGGTGTTTTCAAAGTGGAGATTAACCAAGAGAAGGCATCAGAGGCTTTTGCACTTCACAGAGGACTGACTGCAGTCATGCCAAGATGAACAACTACATTGTAATGTTTTTGTTATTTCTGTTCTGACTTGAATTTCTCTGCAGTTTAGGTAAGCTTTCTCATTGATTCCTTTTCCACCATGTCTAACACATACTCTCATGGTTAACTGATAAAGTTCCTAAAGAAACATACTTATCACATAAGTAAAATACTATATAAAGCACCCATATCAATCAAAACAGTATATAATATTTATTTCCATCAACCATCTGAATTAGTTCTACAAGGAAGTATGGAGTTAAACTAAACAAGACCTCATTTGAGCAAAGTTATTTTTTTCCACTGTTGGCTGATGTGAACCAACAGCAGCAACCAAACCTTGAGGTTTTGTGTAGACATGGTGGATCCAATTTCAACAGAATTTTTTTTGACAGATTAAAACTCATGACAGGCCGGACCTGACAAACACAAGCATCAACTTGTGCCCTGAGAGCTTGACTGAGCAAAATAAAAATTTCATTCTTTCTCTACAGAGCCTCGTCATGTCTCCAGTTGGGCTTAATGGCAGTTCATCCTCCCTTGACGCAGCCTTTGTCAACAATGCCACAGGATCTGACCCCTGGAAGTCGGAGACGTCACGCGTGCTGCAGATCATTGCGACGCTGCTCATCATCTTGATCGGCGTGCCGCTGAACATGCTGGTTGTGTGGGTGCTGGGTGTGCGCCGCTGGTGCTCGAAGGCAAGGCATGGCAGCGGCGGGGAGACGCGAAGTGCCAGCAGCTTCCGAGTGTACGTTGTCAACCTGGCAGTGGCGGACCTGGTCCTGCTCCTGCGCACGCCGCTCATGCTGGGCTACCTGGCGCACCACTTCTCCTGGCCGTTTGGGGAGCACCTGTGCCGGCTGGTCATGTTCCTGCGTGCCCTCGGCCTGTACGCCGCCTCTTGCTTATTGTGCGCCGTGGCGCTGGAGCGCTGCCTGTGCCTGCTGCGGCCTGTCTGGGCCAGTCTTAAGCGCCCACGCTGGGCCGTGCCCCTCGCCTGCGGCCTGCTCTGGCTCCTGGCGCTGGTCATGGCCTCGCCCTACCTGCACACTGCTGTCCTGAAGAAATGGCAGGGACTCCAGTGCCTGGAAAGCGACCCGCAGACCAAGACAAGCAAAGGCTTCTTCATCACAGAGACCATCTTCGGCTTCATGCTGCCCGTGCTCATCTTCCTCTCCTGCAACCTGGCGGTGCTGATCAGCGCCAAGAGGGCCGAGGCAGGCATGGTGACGTCTTCTGCATCAACGAAAATGTCCCCGCTGACGCAGCCCTCGCTGGGATCTGGCTCTGCCTCCACGTCGCTCAGTCAAAGCTACATAGCCCGGCGCCTGGTGCGCATGTACCGAGTGCTCCTGCTCACCATCCTCCTATTCATCACCTGCTGGGTGCCCTACTTCACTTTCCGCTTCCTGCGCTGGTACAGTGATGAACACAAACTGAAGGACTTGAGCTCAGTGGCGGTGAAGGGCTACTATTTGTCTCTCTTCCTGGTCTACGTGAAGAGCGTGTTGAACCCATTCTTGTACGTGTTTGCCGCACGAGGCCTTGGACGCACCGTGCGCGCCTCTCTACTGTCTGCAGTGGAACGGGTCTTTAACGAGGACAACTCCGATTCATTGCGTAGGAAATCGTTACGCCGCAAGGACTCACAGATTTGATGCTATGAAACATCAGGGCACTGTAGCGGCTCTGGAAGAATGTGCACTGAAGCTGGACTTTAACAGGTTGCGTTTATTTAGTGCCAAGAACCAAAGGGCTTAACCAATGTGTGCACAGATACAACAGCCATTTTCACCAGTGCACTCAACCACACACAGGCCAGAGTGGAGTGAGGCAAGCAATCAATTACTTTTACATGGACTGCACATATTTTAAATGGCTTGTACCAACAGCTTTTTTAATGCATTTTCACCTACCAAATTCCTGACTGTATTTGATGATGGTAAATTCCTGAAGGACATGAAAAACTCTCAGCAGTAAACCATTTCCAGATTTGACAACAACCAAACTGTACATTTTTTCACTCCATTCTGCAGCTGGAACCACAACTGGAAGTTTTAGTCACCTTATGAATGTGATGTCTTGTTTCCATTTGATGTCTTGTATACTAAAAGACACCCTTCTATTGTATGTTTTGGTTCTTTGTTTGGTCTTTGTGTTGACAGTTAAGCAAGAAAGAATAGCGTTTTATTTTTTTTATATATTTTACAATTTGAATTAAAATAAGACATTTGTTGGCCATTTTGCTAACTCTTCAGTGCTTGTAGCACAGATTCCTATCATGCATTGCAAAGGTTAGGTACGTATTTTACAGCCGTGAGTTATCTGATAAAGAAGATCCTGTTCCAAAATAAGAATAACGCTGAAGCAAGTAGAAGATGCATGCTCAGAATGGGGCAGTATAACCTCAATGCACACAAATAAGAGGTGGGGTGAGTGAATGAAAGTACTAAGACATATTTCGAACAGGCTACAAATCAGTCTTGATGTCGTCACATGCACTATGGCAGGTATAAGGACTTGGGGAAAAAGACCATAAAGCCAATCTGTGAAAAAAGGTACACAACATCTAACTTTAGCTGCTGAGTGTTGCCAACTGCTGGTCAGCATGTTTGTGTGCAAGCTCCATAAATGTGTTCAGCCTCTGAATGTCGGGCATATTCTGCATCGCTTTGACCAGGGCAGAGCCATTCGGCAGCAACTTCATAAGCCGCTCCTGTGTAAAAATACAGACACACTGTCTTAGAACTCTCTTAACAGAGCACACACAGTGCTGGTTGCACCACTGACTTCCTGTTGGGGCAAACTGGATTTCCTTATTCTAGAGGCAACACTAAATGACCACAATCCCCACACATACAGTATTTTGTGCACCGTGGAAAAGGAGGCTGTTTCTTCACAAGGACAACAACTGAGAAGGCTGAGACACTGAATGACACTGAATGACTCTGACAGAGTGCACTGAAATATGCAGATGTCCACTAAACAGGGTAAAATTCTCAGTCAGCTTTTTTCATAGGCCATAACAACTAGACCGATCAAATAACTTTGAGAAAATTCTTAAAACCTACAGTTGATTCTAGGATTAGGCCACAGCAATAAAATTAGTTGGTTCTCTGATTTTTTCAGGAAACATATGGAGCGAGCGAGCGAGCGAAATAAAAATAAAAAAATGTTCTGAAGGTAAATTAGCACATTCACAGTTGATGTTCATTAAAGACATTTACTCATGTGTTTAAGAAAAAACTAAATGTGGCCTTTCACACCTCACAGCACACTTTTTGTCATGCAGGTTTTAGGCAAAGTACGAATGTACGTGAATCTAGAAAAGAGACAATTTTCTTTTTGCATGAGAAACAAGCATGTGTGCGTGCGAGGATGTGAGTATGTACGCACATGCTATTCATTTATTTATAGATTGATTTTGATGGCGAAACACTTTGAATGGGTTTTTTTTTCGAATGTCAATCAATGAAATATCAAACTCACCTCCACAGAGTTGCACAAGCAGACTGCTCTTGGCAACGCGAGTACAACTGCGCAAAGTTCTCATCCTCTTTAATTTCAATGCATTTGTCAAATGTTTTTTTCTTCTGATCAAATATTCTAATAATTGCAAACACTGGCCTAGCAGGATCTCCTTCCACCGGCATCTTTCCTCATATTATGTCTCTTGTCTCTTGCACTCTGAAGTGAAAGGCACAATTTGATTGGTTTTCGACGTCACGTGAACGCAGCATTCTGTATTACAGCTATCAGCCATGGTGTTTTTTATGTTCGTGTGAGTTCGAATTCTATTTTATTTCTATTTTGCATTTTTTTCAAGCGGCGAATCCAAGAACCAACTAATTTTATTGGTGTGACCTTACTTACCCATGAAAGTAAATAGAATTTTATTTCAGTATGAGGAAAGCAAGATATTTAAAAATGTTTTTTTTTTTTTTTCCCGTCTTGGAATACTGATAAACACTGATCAGAATTTTTTTCTCCAAATAACTCATATATCAAGAAACCTTTTAGAATCATTCTAATTTGGGGTCCTAATTTATTGTTAGTACATTTGTGTTGTTACGCATTAGCTTCCTTTGGTTATAAGTTCTATTTTTACATCCTATCTGTCAAAGTGAGCAGTGGTGAGAACCCCAGACAGTTAGTGCACCAGTTCAGACACTCTGAAACAGTTCTGCACGCTGAAAACTTTTACCCAAGAGCCAGGACCCCTTAAAAAGCATGCAATATATTAATCTACATGTGCCAATACATTGCTCTTTGTATGTACCACTACAAACTTTTACAATGCATGTTCTACAATGCTTAGATGAAATCAAACTGAACTGGACAACTGATTAAGGTACTTGTATTATTTGAATGAAAACAAAGGTACTTGGATTATTTGAATGAAAATAAATTGTGCATGTATGTGGCTAAGCTAAGTAAGTAAGTAAGTAGGTCTATGCTGGGACAGGCCATCCCTTTTAGCCGTTCCTGTGATGTTGTGAAGTCGGTAACTAGGCCCGTTGCAACAGCAAGCAAACCACCACTAGCCTCATTAGGGGTGGGCGATACAGTCTAAAATTTATATTGCGATATATTTTGAACCATAGACGGTAGATGATATATATCACGGTATACTTTGGTATGTAACTTACAGCATAACCAATTTCTTAATGGTTACCATAGCATAAAGTCAATATGTACAACAGTTGTTTAGTCATCGTTCGGAGGTTATATTGGACTAAATTCACACAGAAGTAAACTGGTAAGCTGCATTTGTGTCAGGCAGTAGCTGTTCAATTTATAGGCTCTTACAGTTTCGTTGTAAGAATGAAAAGGTACTATCAATAAGGTGAAGCTACAGGTCAACATTTTTTCACATGGTTGTGGAAACGCAATGAGCCTATCACGGTATGGCGATATGACCCAAAATCTCTATCATTGGCAAAATTCATATTGCATACGGTATATATCGTCTATATTGCCCACCCCTAAGCCTCATCATGCATCCTTAAAAGTGAGAGCTGAGCTCCACACTGAGCCCCACCCCACCTTGGCCCAGAAACTTTGGGCCATTGGGAAAAAAAAAAAAGATAGATTTATGCGGTACAGAACCAAGTAGCCATCTGACTAGAATTTTAAAAGATGCATCATCCCATATAAAGATAAAACAGCATGCAAATAATCTGCAACCCCATTAACAATGTAAGCATCGGAACTGAGACTACCAATGCTTTAGGGAAACTGAAGCCAAGGAGAAGAAAAAAAGGTAATTTAGATCTGCTACTTTGAATAATACTTGATTACTGTTACTGTCTATATACTCATACTGCCATTCTATGTGTTCTCAGCTAACATACAAAAGAAAGAATATAAGGTTCACATAAGAGAAGTTTCTCAACACATACAGATGTTTGAGTCATTGTAGTAATTTTTTTTCGCTTTTTTTTTGCACAAACAGGTGGCATTTAGCACAACCAGAGTAAATAATAAAAATCTAAGGTTATCATTATGTGTGCCTATTTTAAGGTTTTTTTTTATTATATTTTTGCCTGTTTGCCTAACCCCACCCACCAAAATACCTTGAAATGGCCTTGCTGTGTCTCTCGCATGCAAAACAATTGCTCTAAGTATTTATGAACAAGTAACCTAAAGTAGGCATGAAATGCAATGCTTTCCATTTCTTCGCTTATTTTTCCAACAAAGATCCTCATACTACTTCAAACATCTAGTCAACCTTTGACACTTCATTATGTTTAATTGTTGGTTCTTCATTGGTAATGGCAAGGCCCGACCACTAAAAAGGTCAACAAGACAGTACAAGTAAATTAAAACAGTGTGACTTAAACATCCAGAATTCTGGCCCAGCGCATAGAATTTTAGCACAGCAGGAGGCACAGAACGCACAACAGCACTAACCTGGAGTGGTAGATCATCTCTAGAGCGGGCTGGCAGGGGAGGGAGATGCAGAACATTCTGATTTTTCCTTTGTAAAATCTGCAAGAAAAAAAAGACAAATAAACACAGATTTCTTTTTTTTTAAAGAGAGACGACCCCTACAAGACAAAATTCTGGATGCTGGCATAGTTGTCTTTGCAGGATCAGTTCAGCTATTCCAGCAATCTCAGAGAGAGAGAGAGAGAGAGAGAGAGAGAGACTCTCTCACTGAACACAGCATAGAATGGAATGGCATGGAATGACACACACAAACAAGTTTGAACGCATTTGTATATATATACTGTATGTACATATATACTGTTTATCTGTGTTTGAGTGTTTGAGAGCATCTGTGTTTACCTCCTGTGAGTTCTCCTCCAGCTCCTCCATCTTGGATTTTAAGATCCTGCACTCCTCGTCTAGTCTGTCTTTCGTTACTTCCAACTCTTCCAGAGTACTGACAACGGATCTGTGGTTCTCCTAAGTATGCACATACAAAACATGCACACACACTCAAAATCAGTAGCCACAAAATTACATGAAAAACACACCTTTGAAACTCACAACAAAACCACATGAAATGCATCTGTAAGACTTTCTATTTAGCTATCTGTATGTCTATAACAAAAAAAGTTTGAATTAATGGGAAGGTCAAGACAACAGTGAGAGCAATGTTTATTAAATCAGTACAGTCTATGTTCAAAACACACACACACACACACACACACACACACACACACAAAAAAAAAAAAAACACATTCTCACCTTATAAATTAGGTCTAAGCCAGGTTTATGTTAAAAATGCATTAGCCAAAAGATTCAGTTTGGAATTCGGTGTACCACTTCTGTTTTTTTTTTGTACAACGTTTGGAGATAACCTTCCGTTTTTTTTACAACAGTGCAAAGCAATGCAAGGCATTGCTTCTCCCAATCCATTCAACTATAATTAGACTATAACGGCTAAACCTGTATAGGTCCAAGAGGAAGATGATCACTTGTTGTGCAGACAGCACATGTGTGTGTGCCGAAACGTTATTAATATGTCGTGACTTTTCAAAAACAAAGCAACACAGCATAAACACTTGTTGATTTGTGTCTGTGACTGGCGTACCGCAGGCTGGACAGGGACACCTAGGGGCAGTGCCGGAAGGGTAGAGCTACTGGGCCTCAGGGCACAGAAGTTTGACAAACCCCGTTTAGAGTTTAATAGAACTAAGCTACTGCATTCCATACATGGGAAATGACCCGTGCAATGGCTCCCACTAGTGGTACCATAGTGGGAAATCTGTTTTAATTGGCAGCCACTGGAGGGCGTAATTGTATTGTAACCACTTCCCTATTAGAAAAATCAACAAACTGCAAATCTATACTACAGGGGGTTGAGAGAGCCTTGATTTACCCCATAATGATCTTTTATTCATCACAGTGACCATGAAGCTGGTAAATAAATCTAAAAATGTGGAATGGTGTGCCTTAAATGACCACTAAACTTGATTTTAGTTTCAATGTCAATAATTATAGTATTATATTATATTATAGTTTTTGTTATTATTATAGTTACAGGGTTCTTGCAGGTTTCAGTTAGTTAAATTTGAGACCTTTTTAAGACCTTTTTAGACCATTATGTTAGAAAATTAAGACCAACACAACACATTGATCGAAACATTCATATGATCCCAGATATTCTCAAAACATTTCATTTTTACTGATGAACAAGCTGGCAAGCTGGTGTTTATCAGCTTTGGCATGGGACTCCAGTGCCTTTACGACCAATGTCGCTAACTGTAGATTCTTCTTGCATATTTTGCAGCGAGCTTCATGTTTATTGCCGGGGACAGCTTGTAACCAGCTGCAAAACTCGCTGTTATCGAGCCAGGTCTCGTTAAATATACACTTGCCCATGTTTTTTTTTTTATTTTAAGTTTTTTTTTTTTATTTTAAGGCTTGGGTCAATTAAATTTAAGACCTAGACTTGTGTTTTTTAGACTTTTTAAGGCCTTAAATTTCACTTTTTGAATTTAAGACTTTTTAAGACCCCGTGGGAACCCTGTAGTTATGATATTAAAGTTATTATAGTTATTATGTTGCTCCCTCCTCTCCTCACCTCCAGTGACTTCAGTCTCTTCTCCCCTTCTTCAGTCTTTAATTTCTCTGCCTGGTGCTGCCGCGACACAAGCCCCAGGTCAACTTGTTTCCGTGGGGGTACAGCGAGTGGGACACAGATGGACAGGAATCTGTCCAAAAGTGAGGACACATTATTCATCATATTGTGTGCATGGATTTTTTGGCTCGCGGATACTGATTCTATAAGAGAACATGTTGGCCAGAACCAGCAGGGTTCTCTGGGGAAATGCAATAGTGGTCTTTTTAGGGAGTTCTATAAAATGCAGTAACAGTTGTCATCCCTGGTAAAGATTTAAGCATGGACAAGTTTCTCCAGATCCCTTACTTTTAACTGCACTCTCCTTGACAAAATTTGTCCGAATACATTCTGCAAACACTGGAAAACAAAATGGTTGAAATAGAAAGGAGTTTTCTGCTACTTTCTCTAAACCTAGCCCAACCTTGCCCAAACTATCCCCCACTTCAGGGTGACAATAACAAATCTGTAGCTTCTGTTCCTATTGGATCTTATATGTGCTGTGCATGCAGTTTTTTTGTGTGTGTATGACTGTGTGGTTTTGCACAAGATGACAACTAATCATACCCTACCTTTCTTTCAGAATGTTCAAATGTTTCTGTGTCTCCTCTTTCTCCTTCAGTCTCATTGACAGCACAGACCTGAGATGAAGATTTAGAAAAACAGAGAGTGAGAGAATAAGAGGTGCAAAGAGCATGATTATCTCATCAGCACAACAGTGACCTTGAGCACTGATGAAGAAAATTCGCACAAGTAGCAAGTCCTTTTAGAGAAAGTCCTCTCTGCAGTTCACATCTTGGTGACACCTTTGGGAGATTATTTGGGCAGGTCCTATCTAAATGAGTGGGGAGATATCAATGGCTCCAGAATGGCATCATGTTCACTTAAAAATTATACATTCACAAGTGCTGCCCAAATAATGCTTTAAAAGACATTATTCTAAACCCAAATTAGCTTATTTCATCGCCAAATGGCTATGAGTATTAGAATGAACTGTAAATTATGCTGCTTTCTCTGGTAGCACTTACAACACAGATAGACTCAGCATCCTGTCTAGAGCCACAATGACTGACTGTGCCAGTGGTTTCCATTTCTCTCGTCCTTTGATGTTTACCTCAGCTGGTGGTGAAGGCCCTTATTGAAAAGAAAACACCATCTTTTAGAATCATCACATGAAAAAAGTGCATTGTTGCAAATCTGCATTTGGTACACTTCAACATATGAACGCAGAAGTGGTCTTTTGGTTGAAGCAATGCACAAAAGGGTATGCAAGTGATGATAGAAATCCAGGTTTTTCCAGGTAATCCAATGACATTTCAACCCATTAGAATTAGTTTGATGGACTCCGTCACAGCATACAGGCTTATTCTACAGAAGTTCCTTTATGTTCAGAACCAGGAAAAGTTTTGGATTCTCAGAATTTCAATAACTTTCATGATTCTGCTACCTGCTTTTTCTTTGAATGGTGATTGCATTGTTTATGTGTGTTGAGTCATTATCATGTGTAGGGCAGGGCTCATGAGCCACCAGTAACTCTTGTGCTCCATTCCAAAAAAAACAACCTGTACTCAATGGACCTAGACCTTACAGACAGCTAAAAATAACAGTCAATACTGTTTAATTAAAATAACACTGCAAATATGTTGTTGCCATGTTGTGGTGTACACCTACGTGTGAAGCCTTGACAGGCCTATACACAAATTTTTTTTTAATTCTAAAACTAGTATAGAATAAAACAAAAATAGCCTACTCTGTCAAAGTATAATTGGCTCTGCTGTGGCCTAACTGTACATTAAATATCCAAACGTTTCTTTCGTGTAACCACTTTCATGTAGCTTTGGTGAGCCTAAAAAAAGTTCTGCCCCATAATACCCATATGCTGGATACATAAAACTAAATAAGACTAAATGAATAAGCTTTATCAAAAATGTTGTCTTTTCAACTGTAGCAACAATTTGCAATATGAATCATATTCAAGAAAATCTCAAGAATAAAAAATAATTGGATTTGATCATTTGAAACAAATATTTAAGATTGTGATAAGACTATGAGCTTATCTACTTCAGTGATGTTCAACCTAAAACCTCTCATCCTGAGTTTCTCCCATCATCACTTACTTTTTCTTTTCTTGACTTGCAGTTGCCTCACTTCTTCACTGCTGTGGCCAGCATCCTAAAACATTTAATGTTATGATGTTTTACCAGAAGGGGGACATTTGAAAATGGGTACATGCTTGAGCAATTGGGCTTTGTGTTTTCTGAGAGGGGACTGGGGGAAAAGTGAAATGCTGCAAAGTACAATATTCTCATATTATAGCAAATCTAAATTGTCAGGAACATTAGCAACAACAGGGTTAAAATAAATTGCTTGCTAAATCAACAATCACAGTAATAAAAGTCACATGGTAGGCAATTATCAGACAGACTACTTTTTTTTTTCATTTTTTGCAAAGTAGGCTAAGCTGTAGTTCTCCACAATATATTGCTATTAATGCAAAACGAAAGTTTTTTCCTGAAAACTGCAATTTTACTAAATATGTTGGGTTGTTGGTAGAAGTGCACAAAACTAGGACTGTCCTAAATCGGACATTGCAATAGCATTGTAACCAACTGTAACCAATTGCAATAAAGTTTAAAACCAACGGTGGCGGTTACATGCTTTATGCGGACACCAGACAGTCGACAGTCAGGATACTAGCCTACTTGTATAGAGTAAAATAGTCTGGCCAACCTCAGAAGTCGTTTGCACAATTTCTTTGGTAGGCCCATTTCGTCTCCTGCTTCCTGGGACTTGCGAGGATTTTCTTTTAGACCCTCTGGTCGGCCTCATAATCTAGCGCGATTTAGCGTCAACTAACTGTAATCAACAAACGCAAAATGGTTAGCAGACAAGTAACGTCATAGCAACAGTTTGCATTAAAGACCACTAAACAAATTTGACTTGTCTCCCAAAGTTATGTACATGTGGTTACCATAACGTTAATTTGTGATGGTGCTACAACTATAGGCGGAGTAGCGATTAGCTCATGCTAGCGCAGATAAAGCTCTCAACAACCAACAACCCCCCCCCCCAAAAAAAACCACGTATTGGTTAACGTTTATGCAAGTGTTCGAACTATATTGAAACGAAATAGTTATAATAAACCGTTCATCCACAAGGTAGAAAATCTCCCACAGTCAACTTACAATTCGCGCTCATCTGCTTTCAAAACAGTGCACTAGGCATGCGCACAAATCTGACTAGACACCCTCCGGAAAAACGCATTGAGCAGTACAACTACATTACGTTCGTTACGTTCTCATTACAGACTTGTATCCGACAAAAGAAAGTAAGGTTAATTATCTGTGGAGAAATTAAAAGTCATGAACGTGAACAAAACTGTTGTGTCCAAAGGGTTTTTAATTGGGTTGAAGAAAAACATCCGCTGTCTACCACATCATTCCTTATGATGGAAAAAAAAGACAGACATCAACAATATCAGCTTCCCTGACCCAAAGCCAAGAGAATCTAGTCTAATCCAAACAGTAGGCAGTTTTATTTGTTTCAACAGTTTTCAACCATCTGATTAGCAACAGGATGAAGTGGAAGGAATTGTAAATGAAAGAGTGCTTCAGTTTTACTGTGATGTCCTTGACTGAGTTTACACAGCTGCAGGTTCAGCAGTTCAGACCCTATCTGGGTAGTAGAATTTGCCAGCATAGCGGCCATGGTTATGCAGATCAAAGGGGCTCAGGACCTTCCGAATCCCCATCATGTTTCCCTTGGCAATCTGCTCAAAGGTCCAAGGATTCTGATTATTTGATGCCCTGTCTTCCAGCTCCTTGTACATGGCTGCCAAACTTTCCCTGCTAACAACCTAAAGGAATGGAATAGAACATTTGAATTAGTGGGCAATTTCTGTTCTAAAAGAATAAATGAAGTAGTGTCAGGCTTTGTTTTAATAATACCAACATTTAGTCTATAGTATACCACACAAATTTGCTAAGCAGACATACCACACAAAATTAACAATAATCAAGCGCAACACATAAATGCTTCTGCAAAACAAACCTTGGCAGGGAATGGCAACTTCTTGGCCACCTCGTTGAGCACAGGTTCTACTTCCTCAAGCTCAATTTTGCCTCCCATCTCTAGCACCAGTCGACCAGCACGGACTGGAGAGACATAGTGGTCAATGGCACCTTTGCCCCCTCCCATTCGTTGTCCCAGGCCCTTGCGAGTGATTGGTTTGTATGGAGCATTGATACGCCAGTTGGCAAAGGTTGTCCGTGGGTCCATACGACGGTTTATTGTGAGCCTCATCATTTCTATGTGACCCCAGTGTAGAAAGCCTCCTCCAAGGGCCTAGTAATGATCAGGTTTATCAATTTAGTGCTCATATTATGAACAATTTTGAAAACATCTCTGAAAACAGAATAACTGTCAATTATGCCACACTATTAAACTCACCACAATGCCATACTGCCCTTTCCCAGTGAATTTGTCAGCCCCCTTTGTGGGTCCCTGGATGTCCCTCAGTCTCTTCATCTCTTTCTTTGCCTTTTTGTAATTGGGTACTTTATTGATGAACTTCAGCTTTGGTTTTTCAGGCAAAACTACATCTATAACAGTAGAGAGTGAAAGTCATGCATAAGCGTGTGCAACAACAAAATGCAGAAGGATGGGAAAACCTTGCTTGCTATATGGGTAGGGTACTAGACAAATGGGAAGACTATCCTTCTAATTTACTTCAGATAATGCACAGGGAAATTAGATTACCATGTCACCCAAAAAAGATAAAGGAAAAAATTACCGCTATAGTCTGGAGGTACATCATACGTCTTGAGTCCCACAGACAGCACTTTCATGTGTGTCGATACCCCACCTGTGGCCAAAATTTAATACGCTTCAAGCAAAGCCATACTTTTGTGAATATTACAATACAATTACAAATACAATCACATTACTGCAGAAAAGAGTCTTATCACAACGCAGTTTTCCTCCGAGGGTTACGTTACCTGTACATCCCGTAGTCCTGCCAAGTGCCAGTCTACAGACCGCAGTTCTGAGGCTGGTAAACATAACTACAATAACTAAATAACGTGTAAAATCAAATGAACTGCAAAACTGGACATTTCACATAATATAATATTTATCTATTTACAGTGGTCATTTACATGCTTTCATCAAGGTCGCCATTACTGTACCTCTTGTCCGCGTTTAAAAGGACTCGACATGAAACCAAAGCTTGATATTTTGTTCCGGCCAAGTCTATAAACGTATGCACTAGTGTTAGTAGTGCATTAGTCGACCTTGAAGCAATGTATATTTCATTTGAACACAATCTTAATCACAATAAATATTTTGCAAACATATATTGAGGTGTCAGCATTAGAGCTAATCATTTTATCCTTAACTGCCTTAAAAATCCTTTTGTCCAAGTAACAATCTTTTGGCTTCACCTGCCATTAGATATGAATTACAGCAGTAAATGCAATATGCATAGTTTGAACAGAAAAAAACAGCATTAATAAAAAATACAACTACAAAAATGTGGTGTTTTACTGCATTGTACCAATATTTGGACCAAAACACTGCATTAAGGCTACTGCATAGTGTTCAGGCTACTGCAGATTTCTTGACACAATGCAGTTTTTTAAAGTATTGTTGGTTACAGTTGCTTTTAAACAGAACTATTTTTACGCATGTATAATTATTTTTTTGTGCGAGATGTCATGTAGGTCTTTATTTTAAAAACTAACGTTACCACAACTTTTGTTTACACATCATTCATCATAACTCTTGTGTATCTTGGATGCACTTCAAGTTTTAGCAGTTATCAATCGCCCAAATCATGACTTTGCGTGTCGAACAAGGATGTGGTCACATGATGAATAGTTCATTACATATATGGATTGGGTAAATTGACTCACCTCCTCTTCCACCTCATATTCCAGGAACATGGTGTATCTTGTGTGTCAACATCTGGCAGGATGTTGCATCATGTCTGAGTAAGCACTTTTAATTAAAAAAAAAAAAAACTCTCTCCAACTATAAAAAAGAATTTGTTTGACCTCCACATAATAAAGTAAACTCTTTTAAGTAATGACAGAGATCTTGGTGTTTATACAAAATATATTAATTAAGCATGAGCAAGATTAAGAAGCATACTATGACCAAGACTCAGACAGGCACAAGTGATTTGTTGCAATCCATCTTTCTTGCCAGACAGCACATACAGCCCTGAGATCTCTAAAAATGTCAGATAAGACATTTGCCCCCATTACACTATATCACTTAATTCAGAAGTTCTTCTTATGGTACACTTCATACAAGACTGTAATATATTGTGTAACTTAGACCTTTCTGTAACCGCTCATGTACACCTGTTTGAAGTTTGTGTAATTACCACTGTCTTAATTGTTTTCACCTGATTGGGGGTGCTAATAAAGTTCCCTCAAGAAGGGAAAAACACAGTTCATGGGAGTACTAAGGACTTTGCTGTTGGTATATTATGCATTGTGACATTTGATTATAGCGTATAACATATTTTCTATGTACAACATCTACATCTGTTGATTTGTCATACTTAAAGGTGTTTTGACAAAATCAGAATGGAGTTTACATTTAGCTTTGACCTTGATGACCAGAATCTGTCTGGCTTCCCTTATTGTTTTACTAGCGATGGCCTCCTCTGCCACAGGGTCACAGGTGAATCGTATGTTTTCCACTTCAACTGCCATGATGTCCAGAGTACCCAGCAAGAGCAGGCAAGTCTATGTAGTTTCATCACTACGTATGTCTACAACATCCTCGAGAACTGCCTTCAGCTACAAAAAGCCTTTCTTCCTTGTATGGAGGGTTTTGTATACATGAGCCCTGGAGCACTGCAAAGCAAGAGGGCCCTGCTGGTACTGATTCAGGATGTGGGCACTGTCCGTTGTGGGGTGTGGAGCTGGAGGAAGGTGGTGCATGAAGGCCTGAAGAAAGGCAGTCAGATTCTCTACATCCTTTTGGCCATGATTGAGAGGTGGGCAGTGCTGCTCATGAACCCAAATGAGGGAGAGATGTCACCTGAGGAGCATGTCTGCCGTGTCTGGGACTGCATGATCTCCAAGGTTAATCTGTTAAATTATTGTACCTTATCCACTAAAACATAATTTACCACACATAACAGAAATAAGTAGTGTTACAGTGTATAAGTGCTACAGCCCGAAGTGTTTGACTGTACTCATAAAGAAAGTATTAATGCCATTTGCATTCTAGTAACTATGATGCTGTATTGTCTAAACTTCCAACTAATGTTCTAGAGTGCTGCTGAGCATATTGTGGTGGTGACTCATGGTTATGGCGGACTGGCATTTGTGGACCTGCTATGTCGACGAGCAGAGGAAGTAGAGAGCCGTGTGTCAGCAGTAGCCTTCATAGACTCATCCCACAATGTGTGGCACCAACCTCTGAGGGTGGACGGGCGGGGGTGGCTTCGTGCCCATTCTAGGAGATGGGTCCTCAGCAGTAAACCTCTCAATGGTCCCGTAGCCACTCGAAGAGCTGGCATGCAGCTATCTGCTGGTACACTGTGCCATGACGGTGCCCCTGCTACATGCATGGAGTCTGTATTTCGATTCTTCACCAAGGCAATACGGCCAAAAGCACCTCCCACTCCCTTCAACATTGTCACCAGGAGCATGCGTCGGGCCCGAGAAAGGGAACCCAGAGTTGACAACAGTAGATAAAACACTATCACTTATATCTTACTATTTAATATTCTCACTCTCATTTTTGTGTTATTTAGCACCTAAAAATAAAGTGTTAAATTTGTGTGTTTTGTTGTGACCACAAAAGCAGCAATTTAAAATAAACCTAAATAAAATGTAATCCTTTATTCTTCCAAAAGTATAACAACACAAGAAAAGGTACTTAAAAATCTAACTTTTGATTGGGAGATAAAAAAAATTGGCCACTTTTTCTGAGACAAGAACAAGAAAATCGTGTCATATTCAGTTGTTTCCATAGGAAACAAAGACCTCACCAGCTCTGGCTTCAAGCTTATAATATTGTCAATTCTGATTTTGCGACCACTAGATGCCATGGTACAGCAGATTGTACTTGGGGATATTTCTCGGATCTATTGGGCTTTGAACAATTAACTTTCCTCGCATGGCTCCACGGTAGATCACCTCGATGAGATCCATGAAGTCTTGTTTGGTTTTGAAGCTTCCCACAAACTTCGTGTGATCAGGAGACCTTTAGGAAAATTCATGACAATTTATCTCTACCAGTAAAATAAAAGTGAGCACGATTAAAATCCACTCTACTCGAAAATTATGAGTGGTTACATCTGCTATCTTACCCATAATCCACTTTCATGTGCTGGCCGTTGAAGAAGAACACCGTCGATGGGATGAAACTGATGTCAAAATAACGAGTGTAAATAGGAGCCTTGTCCACATCCACAAGATAGATAGCTGCCATGTTGCTTAAGTCATGGGATGTTTTTGACAGCTAATGACAGACAATAAAAAAAATAGTTGTCAAAACATTGTGTCGACAAACAAACCGTGGGGATACATTGGATTATACAGTTTGTTAGGATGTTGGATTAATGCTACTTACAATTTCATCTAGTTGCATGCACACAGCATCATCGTCTCTTCCAAAACGTAGAACCAGAACCTTTTCAGCAACAGTCTTAATAACTGTATCAATGTCTTTCTTTGAAGGTAGTTTAGGAAGAAATAAACTCATAATTTCAGAAAATTATCCACCGTTTATCTATCTGTCAAACCTCTTGTTAGCAAGTCAACGGCCCATTCGTTGTGTTATCGGTGCAACAGCATTATGTTTCCGTGTCGAAATATACCTCATTACGTTAAAAAACAAACAAGTAATTTCAACATATAGTATAACATTTTAGATACAGAAATGATTATTGTGTCCTTAGATAACAAGTTGCACGCTTTTCTTTGTTTTTATTTTGCTTTGATTTAAAATAATATGTGCAGCAAAGTGTGTCACCAAATTCTCTGGCATCACTTTGTTTCCTCACGGTTAGAAAATCCAGTTGTACTTATGACCAACGTGACCTTCCATGGAAGCATGAAAACTGCGAGTCTTGTATGATGCACAGCTAATTATATTAACAGTGAATCTGTTGTTAAATGAGCTATAACACTTAATTGCCTTCTACAAATGCTTTAACACGGTGGATAACAACTAGGAGATGAAACAAACTAAGGTTGAATGATTGTGCAAGTCTAGATAGATATCCTTTATTAGCTGCATAAGTTGGAACTACTTATCAGTGAAGCGACTGTAGCGTGCGTACACAGTCATGAGCATGAAAGTAATAAAGCTGTCGCTTGTGTTTGAGTTGAAAAGGTACTGCCATCCTTTTCTTAAAAAATTATCTTTGAACAAGTGTCAATCGCCATCGACAGTCCTCGCGTTATCACCCCGCCACATCAAAACTCCAGTCCGATATGTCAGCACAAGCTGGCCGAAGTGGAAAGATGTGCCTCAACCCAAAGAACAAGAATCAGAAAAATTAGACCTGGACATCTGGAAGTCGGTGATGAGATCTCAGGTAGCACAGGAAGAGACCTCAAGGTTCAGTGGCGATGGCATTGGTCAAAAAGAAGCTGGGGAGATGAGCCAGGAGGATTCCGCAGTGGAAGCTACCCGTGAGCTGGTAGAAATGTGGCGCCAGGCTGGAAAGCAGGTGCCAGAAAACATTACCACAGAACAGCTGGAGATTGTTGCCGAGCTTTCCACCAAGTCAGCGAAAAAAAAGTACTTGAAATTCCTGTCCATCAAAGAGGGTTACAAGAAGGCCAATAAGGAGAAGCAGACAAAGAAAAGGATGGAGTGGTTGGAAAGAGAGGAAATGAACAGGGAAGAGGGTGAAGAAGGCAGTAAGCTAAGGAACACTTTTATCCTTCACTTCTGGCAGCGGTCTATTGACCGATTGCTTGGTTGGCAGGGTATACAGGCTATGCGCTTTGGTCAACCACTGGTGTTTGACATGAACTATGAATCGCAAATGACTCCGCGTGAAATAGAAAACACAGTCTCCCAACTTATGGAGACTGAAGGCTGTAACCGACGTTCTGTGGAGCCATTTCACTTGCACTTCTGCAATCTGAATCCTGAAGGTGCCTACCACAAGGAGCTTCTTAAACGATATGGTGCTGATACATGGGAGAATATCATGATAACCAGCTCCCCCCAGCGTCATATAGATATGTTCCCTCGTGAACAGCTGGTGTATTTGACTGCTGATTCACCCAATGTGATCCATACTTTTGATCACAACAAGGTATACATCATTGGGGCCCTAGTGGACCGCTCTAACCTGCCTGGAGTCTCTCTGGCTACTGCCAAACGCCTGAAACTGACCACAGCACGTTTGCCATTGGATGAGCACTTGCACTGGGAATGTGGTGCCAAGAACCTCAGCTTAGACCAGATGTTCCGCATTCTGATGACCGTCAAGGAGACGGGAAACTGGGAGGAGGCCTTGAAGCACGTGCCTCAGAGGAAGCATTCTGGCTTCTACACGGCCAAGAAGGGCCGTAATGACTCAAAGGGCAAAGAGGCTAAAGCCACCCCACTGGCCAATAGAGAGTCCAAAGACTTGTTTATCAGCAAACAATTTAGAGGTAGAGGGGAGAGTAAAGTGCCACCCCAGAGCCTAACAGCTGTATTGAAACGTAAAGTGGCTGCACGAACAGCCATGGCAAAGAAGAACTGGTGGGAGGACTAGGAGGTCTCTCAGGTTCAGTGGCACTGCTGTCGTGATTCATTTACCAACATCATACACAAGGACAAAGCATCATCCATCAGGTCGTCAGTCTATGGCTAGTGAACCATTTTGTCAGGATGTTTGATTACTGAAAACCCAATGGAGAGGGATGGTTCTAAGCTTTTGTTGCCATCATAATTAAAATATAGTGTGTACACTTGATGGTAACAAACTCTTGTTGATTGAAGAAATGTGAGACCCTTGAAAGGTCATTAAAAAGCATATTACTAATTTACTTGTCTGTTGCTTTATCAGAAACTACAAAGGCTCAATTACAAACATTTCTTACAAAACCTTTTCTTAAACATACTTACAAGCATAAAATGAGAACACACCATTTACCACAATCAATTTATTTTGGTCTCAATAGAAGAAAAAAATCAATACAGCACTGAAATCAAGTGTGAATTCACAAGAGATCACTGTTACTTGTCAAAATTGCCACTCAGAAAACCATTGTCTTATTTACACCTATCAGTGGAAATAGATTTCTTGCATTATAGTGTCAACTGTAAAATAAAGTCTTAAATTATGAAATGACAATTGCTTTGGTACTCAATTCAGTGCAAAAGCATACAACTGAAAAAGATCAAATTACCTCACTAAAAACACTGTAGGCCACTTATGTTATTACATCCAAATTACTGCTTGATAAAAGTAAGAAATAGTTTCACTAACACATTTCTTAATAAATACAATTTACATGTAAAATCCACACAGATCACTTAAAAATCCAAGAACATAATACATGTTAGAAAACAGTTTACAATTATGTAGCCTCTCAATTGTTTATAAGTACATTTCAAACGTTAATCTCAAACCAATCTCTTCACAGCAGCATCCCCCTTCAAGTAGGTTCTTTTATATTGCAACAAAGTTCATATTTTCCTGGGCAGTACCACCACCAACTGAGTGTGAGTAGCACCTGAAAGTTCACCCTCAAAGCCAGAAGTTACACACTCATCCTGAAATAATTTGAAAACTTGTTCTTTTCTCTGTTCTTTGAAAACTTTTACTTTCTCTCACTCTTCTAATAATTAACTTTTTTCACAGTATATAAATATGCAATAGTCTGATTATCATCCTACAGTCACATATTTCACGTCCCACGAAAATGTAATAAAGTCCATGAAAGTCCCAAGTCCATTTCTGGTCACTGTACCTCTAAGTCACTTGAGCACAACATAGTTCTATACATTTTTAGCAACAGTCAGTCCATAACCTGTGTCTTGCCTGTGACAGTTGTATGGAGGAGGAGGAAAGTTCCCCTACAGTACCAGCAGTTCCCCATTGCAACGCTCACAGCAGTTAAAGGTGATGTTTTCGTATCGTGTGTATGGGTGGAAGCGTCCTATGCTCTTCTTATTGGGTAAGAAAGATGAAGGTGGAGAATCAGGCAAGTCTTCCTCACCTTTATTTTCCACGCCAGATATTGGGTCCAGATTCCGAAGCACCTTTAAAGAGACAGAAAAAAATTAAGACTTGGTAAACAAAACCATATTAAACACCTTTTGAAACTAAGCCACAATATTACCAAAATCAGTTAATGTGGCACAAACACAGTAATTTATGCAATCCTGAACTTCTACAGCAGACAAATACAATTAAGTACTTTTGTCCAGGTGAGTAAAAGTTTACATGCAATCCAGGCAATACTTTCTGAACAAACAAAAAATGCTGATAGGGAGTTTTTCCTTGCCCCTGTTGCTCATTTGTGCACTTGCTGTTAAACGCGATGCGACATGTCATGTTGAATGCGCTTACATGATTGATTGATTGTTGATTGTTATATCAACTGGACGTATGTTGACTGTCTGTATGTGGCTTAGGCCTTGCTTGGGTGTATTACTGTATTAGCACTTAAGTATTTATTATATTTATTTTTTTATGTGAGGATGCACTGACCAGAGACATCTCTCAATTTCATTGTACCTGTGACAATGACAATAAAGGACATTCATTCACATTCATTCTACTGTTCTTGGGTAAATTTACCAGCTCTGTAATATTTTTAATGGTAGCATCTTGCACTGCTAAGAATAGTTACAAACACTTGAATTATGAAAATGTAGGGTGGTAAAAAAGTGAAATTGAAAGAAACCAAGATCTTGTGTCTTGTACATGAACTTCCAAAATGTGCATTGCTGGTTCTTATCCTTTGGTTTGCAAACAAATCCATGTGAATTGGTGAGAATGCACAATTGTTTTGAAGGGGAAAAGATTCCCTACTGTACATTCACTCCGCAGGATTTTAGCGAAATTTCATTTTTGTTTCAAATCGTAAGCATTCACATACGATCAGCTTGCTTTTTGTTTTTTCACAACGCATTGTTGTCTTGAAAGAACACACAGGGGCTGTAATACTAAAATAAACACTAGGGGCAGCAGGATCGGTACCAAAACATAACAAACCACAGCCAACCAATCGGCAACAAGATGATAAGGGTTAATGCCTCTCCCCAACCAACTGGAAACAAAATGGTTGGGGGTTAGGGTGGGGTTTATGCCTGTCCCCAACCATCTTGTTACCAATTGGTTGGCATGGGTTTGGTTTGTCTGAGTGTTTGTTTGAGTATTACAGCCCCTGTGATTTCAACCCTGAGGTTTCTCACAATGTATTCAGGGGGCAAAAAGCAAGACGCTTACGATTTGAGAGAAAAAAAAATTGCGCTAAAATCCTGCAGAATCTCATAGAACACCTTTAAGTACAAACTGAGTAATTTGTCCATCCTGTCAGCCAATCTTGCTTAGCCTGTGCTGTGGACTCATAATCTCCTACCTTCTCTGCCATCTTTTCTGCAGGCGTGTTGCACAGCTCAGAGCTCTGGTTGCTCTTAGGGCTGCTGCTGCCCCCCATGTTGCCTAGCAGGTGGGCATTGATGGCATCGGCCAGTTTGCGGTTGGCCACGGCTAGCTCCCCTGTGCTGAGGGGCTGGGCGCTGGGATAGTAGGTCTGCTGACGGCCCCATTGCAGGGACACCAGCAGTTGCTCCAAAGATCTGCCAATCACAATGTGATGAATTCACTACATGCACATTCATTAAATTCATTACATGCTAAATGCATAAATGTAAATGTAATTACATGCACATCAACCAATGCATGCTTCCCATAGTTAGAGCCTTCAATCAGGATCTTTCCTGATGATCTCAACTTCCAAGTCAAAACTCCTTTCTATCCCCACATGCACTGCAATGGTGAGCACAAAAAGGTTCACGACAGGGAGGTAGATGAACTTGTCTTGTTACAATTCTACCTTCTGTAAACGTTGCTTTGCCAACCATAAGAATTGATTCCACATCTGTTCAGAACCCTGACGCTATAAAGTGACAATATCAAAACTAATGGTGCGACACAATTTGATAATCTATTGACGATGTACCTGTGCGTGTGCATCATGTCTCTGGAGAACTCCTCTCTTTCACTCAGGAGGTCCTGGATGGCGCTCTGGGCCTCTCTAGTCTGCCTCTGAAGAGCAGCTCTAGCGTTGGTTAGCTCTTCAGCCATCACTCTACAGCAGCATAAATCCAAACCAATCATTGATGGGGGATATAGGTAATTAGTTAAGTAAAAATGGTTAGGTACACATCAAATAAGGGAAACCTGCTAATTAAGTTTTTTTTTGCCATTAAGTTCTAAAAACTCAAAGACCTATATTAACTGGCACTAATGAGCCAATCAAGCCAATCAGCCGTTTTGCTTTTGAAGTCTGAGGGTTCAGGATACAGGGCATACTGTATGGCTTAGAGGAGGCTTTGGTCACTCATGAAAGCTGCAAATACACCGTAATGTCACAGAATGTGCATAAATTCACCCCCTACGTGCATTAACACAAATATACATATACGTACACACACACACACACTAATTTGCAGGCACACCACCACAGCCACCCACCTGCTGGCGAGAAACTTGCTCCTCCACACATCACACTGGATGCTCATCCTCTCAAGCTGTTCTGCAGTGTGCGCCAGGTTGCGGCCCAGAGCCTCGTTCTCCAGAATCAGCTGGTTCTTCTCGCGCGCCAGACGCTCAAAGTGATACTGCAGGTCGTCACCAACGGATGCCACCAGTAGCTTCTTCAGCTCTCTGTTCACCTACATGGAGAAACAGCCAGTTCAATCAGATCACTGAATACTGAACAAGGCAGAGCAACATGCTGACCAACTAAATTGCTAATTACTTTAGTTTGTGACACGACTAAAAAAAAAAAAAAGTGAGTCTAACCTAATAAACTCAGTGTTGGGGAAAGGCCTACATAAGCAATACAGATGAATACCAACCAGTAGGAGGAAAGTTTGTTTAAAAGAGTTAACAAATCAATAGCACTGATGATTCACAAAATGATTTAGTTATTGACAACAATTCTTTGTAATGTTGCACAGTATTGTTATTCAGGTACATCCCATTGTTTTGACACTGAAATATTGACACTATTGTTCTGCAGAATTTTCATCAGTTATCATGATCTTGACAGATGAAATTTGTTATTTGGTGGCCAAATGATATTGCTTAATTAACAGATGCCTCGTGTGTCATCACCCTGAGCATTAAGCAAAGCAGAATATTGACTAAGACACTGGCAAAATCAAAATGAAGGCATAATGTAAGCACATCAAAACAAATGATAGCCAAATACAATGATCAGTACAACAGTGCATGACATGTAATGAAGCTTAAGATCAACCATTGTCTTATTCTCCAGGCAGTGCATATGATCCAGTTTCTCACCTCAGTTTGCACTCGTAGCTGGTTGGACAGGCCCTCTTTGTCCTGCAGTAGCCTGCGCTCAGAGTTCTGCAGCTTCTCCATGGCATTCTTCCACTCAAGCAAATCGGAGGAGTGGTCGTCTCCGTGTAGAGGGGACCCCTTCTCGCCTCTGCCCTCCTCATGGGGGCCAGTCCGCAAGCTCCGGCTAATGGCGGCCCGTGGAACCACTATGCGTACGGCCTCCAACTCAGTGCAAGCCTCACGACTCACTTTCCCCAAGTGAAGCACGCCGGGAGTCTGTGTGGGTGTCCCACCCCTTCGGGGACTCTGTTTCGGGGTTGCCACCTTGAGGAGGGGGATCTCAGTGGAGATCTCCGGGGCCACCACCGGCTTGTCCATTTCCATACCATCTCCAGGGCCCCGAACGGGTACAACAGAGGAGTCTGAAAGAGACCTCATTCTATTAGCTATGGAATCAACGAACTGGGAAAAGTGACTGAGAGAGCATGACTGGTATGCAGGTTTGTTTATAGTCTACTGAATGATACAAAAGATTTCCTACCTTTCATGATGACTTCTGTAGACATAACTGAGATGAAAAATGGAACCTCTCAGATAGGGCAGAAAGATCTTGGCGTTGTTTACAGCAGATTGTTTGTGTTTTAACTAGTCTAGTCCCTGAAAAAAAGATATAATGGTAAAGTTATTCCAACTTTTACCAATTTGTGTACTAGGGCTGCATAATTACCATAAAAACGTGATCCTGATTCACACGTGATCCTAATTCACACCTACACAAGATCTCACTTTTTAATAATTTAATGTTTTTTTTTATTGGCTTCATCGCTAAAAAATGCTCCTCATAGTTCTATGAGCTTGCTTTAGTGTAGAAGCAAGTTACTTTTCTTGTAAAGAACATCTCGAACCACACTATTTCCGGAATCCTGCAGGCCTCCTGTTTATAGAATCAATGTGAAAGCTTAATGTTATCAAACAGCTGAACTTAAACACGTCTACAAAAGACTCAAAGATCACTGTCTACCTGGCCTTGCTAACGTTACCTTTGCTAACCTCGCCTTCTTGCGATTGATACCAACTTTTTCCTAATTCTGTAACAAGTCGCGAAAGCGTGTTCGAGTCAGATTCCTCAATGTAACATTTCTTCGCCGACATACAAATATAACGTTGCCAAATCCATTTGCAGCTAACGTTAACATTTTAACGTTAATTGGTTAACGATACCGGTAAGTAGGAGTTAGTTAGATAATCCTTTATCTGAGAAAACGATTTCATATCCAGCATTTGGGATATCCGCTTTATTATACTGACAAATACACATTTAATCGACAGAAATAGACGATAAACTGAAGTTTTCTGCGATAAACTTACATTAGTACCACAATCTGTTGAAGTCAGCAGTCGCCATTTTTATTTACCGGATGTTGTTGGCCAGTTTCTTCTCAGGTCTCTTTGTCACAAAAGATTATCGCCACCTAGTGGCATTAGGTTAGGTCTTCTGTAATAGCCCTAGTCTTGCATAAATACATTTCATGTATTAGCATGTTAATGTTTGCAAAATTACTTTTCTACTAAAACTTTGGGCCTTGTCCAAAACTGAAGGTTTGCCACATCTTTTGGATTGCATGGTGCACACGTTTCTCCACCTGAGTTGGGTAGTTTGTGTCCTGTGTGCCTTTAACTGTCTGGAGAGTGCGGAGGTGCCTTTTGTATGGTGGCCGACAGATGCAAACGACGTGCAACTTATGAAAACACGTGCAAATCAACAAAACACGTGCAAATAGACAAAACACCTACAAATAGACAAAACACAAACGACTTAGGAAAACATCTTCATCTTAATTTGACAACAAGTGAACATCATTTAGAAAATGTGCTGTATTTCAGAAACGCGCTCCGAAACTCAAAACACACGCAGATTAGAAAACACACCCCGAACTCAAAACACATGCAGATCAGAAAACACGTCCCGAAACTCAAAACAAAACGGAAGTTTCCAGTGGGACACTTAAAAGTGACGAACACCTCTGAACAGATTGTGAAAACTGGTGGTGATCTGAGGTGTGATCACAATTAAAATGCCATTAAAATGTTGAAATAAACCCAAATACTTACATTTCAGATTACTACCGCTAGCTATCTCTGTCACACGTACACCCCTGTTCCTTTTCACCATCTGTCCAGAGGTGTTCATCACTTTTAAGTGTCCCACTGGAAACTTTAGTTTTGTTCGGAATTTCGGGGTGTGTTTTCTGATCTGCATGTGTTTTGAGTTTCGGAGTGCTTTTCTGAAATGCAGCGCGTTTTCTAAATGATGTTCAAGTGTTGTCAAATTAAGATGAAGATGTTTTCCTAAGTCGTTTGTGTTTTGTCTATTTGCAGGTGTTTTGTTGATTTGCATTTGTGTTTTGTCTATTTGCACGTGTTTTGTTGATTTGCATGTGTTTTCATAAGTTGCACGTCGTTTGCACCTGTCGGCCACCGTACTACGGTGATGAACACCTCTGGACAGATGGTGAAAAGGAACAGGGGGTGTACGTGTGACAGAGATAGCTAGCGGTAATAATCTGAAATGTAAGTATTTGGGTTTATTTCAACATTTTAATGGCATTTTAATTGTGATCACACCTCAGATCACCACCAGTTTTCACAATCTGTTCAGAGGTGTCCGTCACTTTTAAGTGTCCCACTGGAAACTTCCGTTTTGTTTTGAGTTTCGGGACGTGTTTTCTGATCTGCATGTGTTTTGAGTTTGGGACTTGACCTTCCTATGTTCCTAACTCGGTCTCGGACAACAGTAGAAGAACAGTAGAAGTAGACTCGTAAGTTCTCGAGACTAATTTTTTTTTTTTAATGTTCACAAAGACTCCAACAATTGTCCATGATTACAAATAAATTTAAATAATATTCAACATTATGTTCAACTGTATTCTCAGCATTATTTCATTTTGAAAATCTTATGAAGAAGCCTACTACTCTATACACATAGATCTACCTTGGCAAATTTGAGTTTGCTCTGCAGCCCCTAACTGTCAAAATCAGGGTGGGTCTAAGGTGTTAATGAGAAAGGAGCGCAGTTTTGAAAAAATGGCAGAAAATTATGCATATGGATTTTATTAATGATAGATAAATATCACATGAAGAGGTTAAAGTAGACCTCCTTGTGCACCATACTATTCCTGTAAACAATTCCTTATCTCCCTGGTCTTGACTCGGTCTCGACATAGGCGGTCTCGTCCTCATCACTAGTGTTTTGAGTAGGCCTGCTGTTGTACTGCTGTTCTAAGAATCTTCCCAGAAGCCTGCTGGTCAGACTTGTTTGGTGACATGTTAGGGTTAGTAGCAATAATCAGCCATGTCACAGTGAGCTGAAAAAGAAATGAAGAGTTTTCAACCAAAATCTCAAACAACCAAATGGATTCAGATGGCTAATAGATTTTTTATTAGTTTTCTTTATATGATATTTGGCACCACAAGACTAAGACTATGGTTGAGTCAGAGGCTGTTTCTTTAAAGGTAAAAAAAGTACTTAATTTTGAAATGTAGCTGTTCCAGAGCGTAGGTATCACCTTGTTGTCCATGCATGTGTTAGAATTCTGTGAGAAGTAAGGTTAGATCTACACAAGGTCTCACCAGAAACTCTTTGCTGTCTAACTGTTGGAGTCTCTGCTTTGCTCCTCTCTCTCTCTCTCTCTCTCTCTCTCTCTCTTTCTCTCTCTTCCCCTCTGCCTCTCCTTTGTCAGATATCACCTCAATACACGCGTAACATTGGTTATCAAACATCAAACATCACTGAACCCTCATCAGACTTAGTTCACACCCATCACACCCACAATCAGTGTTGTGCCTGAACGCGTTCATTGAACGAAAGTTGATGAACTCATTCATAATTTTGATGAACTTGAACTGAACGTATGCTGTATTAATCCATGAACTGTGGGAAAATTTTTAATTGTTTCATGATTAACTAATATTATGGGAGAAATTAACTTTGTATTAAGTGTGTGATTATTAAGAGTGAAATAGTGTGGTATGTCATCTCTAATGTAAAATCAATTTTGAGTGGCAAACCAGTGTTTTAATGATAGAAAGTTAAAGTGACATGTAACAGAGGGTTTTTATAACAATGGGTGTTTAAATTATTCTTGTGTGATTCTCTAAAAATGTATGTGTGGGTCCTCTCTCTGTTGAAGGTCAGCCAACAGACGCAGAGCAGTTTTAGCTGCCATAAACAGTCTTCTGACATCCTTCAGTCTCTCCATGGCATTGGGCTTGGGGTGTCATGAAGCAAAGGCCATTTGGAGCCTATTTGGTCTAGGGGTGATAAGGGCAAAACTGCACCCGTGTTTGCATTGACAGAGAGAAGACTATTGTTTTATTGATCAAGTAGACCAATTTACTGATCAAGTAGACCAAAAAAGTAACGTTGCCTTTTATTCCTACAACAGAAGGATACTGTGAAGAAATTAAATTTACTTCAGTAAAGTTAGAAAGAAATGGACAGATTCGAAGTTGGCGCTTATTAGCCTAACAATCTTAAACAAAACGATCTTACAACACAATGTGCAGATCTATTAAACAGTGGTAAGGTAGACAATGAGCTACAAATAAAATGTATTTAAAGACATAAGGACGCAATGAGCAGGATAGCTTAGGGACCGTGTGCAAAGTGCAAATAAAATAATGTCTGACTGGCAGAAAAATTATAGCTTGCAACATATTGAAGAGAAGAACTGAACTAGTTAATTTTTTGGAGCTGTGAACTTAGTTCAAATTTTTGAAATATGAACTATGAACTGAATTAGTTCATTTAAAAAATGATGAACTATGAACTGAACTAGTTAATGTAGAATGTGATCTTTCCCACTACCCACAATCATCTGTGGGCTGGAGACAAAATATAGTACAGTATAGTAAAGGAAAAGACTTCATCTCAAAAGTATCTTGCTCATGTGGTCTTGCTCCGGTATTTATGTAAGTAGGTTTCCACACAGGGAGAGCTAAATATGATGGCTAATGCTTTATTGATGGATCACCACTACAAACGATATTCACTATTATGCAGTAACACTATCAATGTAGACTAAGAGTATTATCAGTCAAGAGTAAGAGTCACTGAAGGTGATATGTGGATTGTTTTTGTGTCGTGCTTTTCAATACACATGACAAGTTATGCAATACAATACATACTGTATCCAACAGGGTGCACTAGAAAGTTGAGAAAAGTTGAAAAGAGAAGAGTTGGAATTTGTAACAGAAACAAAGCATGCAAGTCTTGCAAGACCAGTTTCATCAGACATGTCCAGCTGAAACTCTCAAAAACCGAACTGCTGCAAACTTCTCCCTGCCTCTGTTGCTTTGCACTGTTCAATATCAGAAAGATCAGATCATCCCTAACCCAACAAGCTTCCCAATTTCTGGTTCAAACTATGGTCCTCTCATGCCTTGACTGCTGCAATGCCCTTCTAACAGGGCTTCCACTTCAAAACCCACATCAAATGGTCCAAAATGTGGAGGCGCATCTCATCTTTAATCAGCCCAAGAGGGCTCACATCACCCCTCTGCTCACTGAGCTTCTTTGGCTACCTCTGGCTGCCTGCATCAAATTCAAATCACTGATGCTAGCCTACAAAGTGCTTAAAGGGTCTACCCCTTCTTACCTAAGTGCTCTCATAAAGGCTTATGCTACCCCCCATCCATTCCGGTCCTCAGATGACTGTGGTCTGGCAGGTCCAGCACCTCACCTAAGGCAATCTAGACTCTTTTGTTGACTATGTGTTGTTCCACGCTGGTGGAATGACCTACCAAGCACAATCAGAACAGGGGGATCTCTGTATGCCTTCAAGCAGCTCTTGAAAACCCATCTATTTAGGGAGCACCTTCTGTCCTAGCACTTGGATAACTTTTACTATACTGAACTTGACTCCACTGAAGGTTTCTTATATGTATATTGATTGTTATCCTCCTTGGATAAAAAAGTCTGCTAAATGCATACATGTAAATGAAAATTTCTTTGTGAGATCTGTGACATCTTGTGAAATCTGGTTGCTCGATGTATATAGGCACACAGGAAAAGGAGATTTCAAGTTTGCTGTAGTTTTCTTAATGGACACTGTTTGTATGAGTTTCAATGTTATAATGGCTTCAATGAATTTCAGAAAATCTTCTTCTAATTTTTGATGAGTCTGCATCTTTCTGCTTTTGAGTCTTTGGTTTCTATTTATACCACAGAAGTAAACAGTCTAAAGATCAGATCAAATACATATTGTTCAATCGTTTGTATATTTTTCTGGCCGAGTTTTTGGTTTCTCTTCTACCAGAGCATAATATCAAATACAGCGGAAAATTAGTAGTGTAACCCGTTGGAAAAAATAGCTTTGGACTGGTGGGTGTAATAGAGGAAATATTTTTATCAAGGGACTGAAATATAGCGTGCTTCCTGAGTGGACATTGCTGGCCTTTGACGGAAACTGAGCAGTTTTCAGTGAACCACAAGACACTCATACCACTCATACTTGACTGACAAGAACTAGACACGTAAACTGAGTGCTTAAGGCCTGAGTGCAACAGCTTTTGTCTAAAGGAAATGAGTGCTCACACTAGATAAATGTGAACACTGTCACAAGCTGAGATGTGTGATTCTTATGTATTCATCTAATGAAAGATCTGAACACCCAGCCCAGCACAGAAGAGAAGGTTATCTTCACACTTATCTTCACAAGTATTCTCTTATTTTTTGTAACAGGGGCTTGCCTTTACTAGGACTATACAGACCCTGTTTGGGTAGTTCTTTTGTAAAGCCATGCACTACTAACCTCTCCAAACTTGCAAAAGGATCCTCAGATGTATGCATGTTTCCTATGTCTTCAACACAGGAAGGCACAAACAGAGAAAGAACAACAGACCTGACAATGTGTGACACACAAAACAGCAACCTCTTAAACCACATCCCTTTGGCAGATACGTGAGTGTGCCTGTGTTTTTGTGCGTAGGCTACCCAGCATATGTGAGAGAGACTGAGAATAACGGCAAAGATGGGAGAGATGAAGAGGAGGAAAATGAATAACAAAATAAGAAAAAAGACAATGTGCCTGTAGGCTTTAATTCATTTGTTCACCACATCACTGAAAAGGTATAAAATACTAGTGTTGGTATTAGTTGTAATGAAAATGGCAGTTCTGATTTTTATGTTGTTTTTTATGTTGCTGATTTTGATCTGTGTCACATCCTATAAAAATAATGAAACATTAGATTATCTGAATTACTTTTAAGATGCAGGGACACTGCACAAGGGCCGCCATGTGTCACAGTCTTGTTCACACTCAGCTGGCCACATCAAACGTGTAAGCCAACTATTAAAAGAAAACTATTTGATTTCAGCAAGGCAGCTGCCTCTGGTCACCCAAAGTGGAAAAAAAGGCCTTGTGTGACCTATGGCCTTGTGAAACGGCCATTGAATGTTCATTCCCTAGCCACAGTTTATTGTTCATTGTTACACAGTGGTTAAAGTGGGATTTGGCAGGTAAGGGAACTCTCAAGTTATGTGTTAGTGAAACAAAGAATAATGCCTCGCCCTCTTCAAATTGTTCCAAGTGTCACACACTCTACTTTTGACATTTAATGGTTCTGCTACTTCTTTGCTGGGCCGTAACTATTTCAACTACTTGAACAAAATAATGTGACTAATTATGCGACTAATTTCAATTACTTTAGGGTTGCTTTACCAAATTTTGATTTAATTATGTCAACTGTCAACTACTTCCAGTTTTTTTAAATCTGGTAGGGTTACTCTTACAATATTACTTAACACTGACAGGTGTTAAATTATTTTAAACTACCTAAACATAGCCACAGTGTTAGACTTCAACACCTCTCAACACTACTCACAGCCAATTACGTTATGCTGATCTCTGAATGGCTATGCCTGCCAAATCAAACACATTAAACACTTGGTGAACATAATGACTAAGCAGTTGTCTATTTGTGGTATTGATGGTCCAACTCTGCACCTTGTCATTACAGCTCATTTTTATTTCCTGGAATGATCTAGACCTCCATTGTAGTTTCTATTTGACATTGTAGGCATCCTCGCAACTGCAGACCGCTTGTAGACTCAGCCGAAAGTAATTCAAACATGATGACATGTTTCCACAGATAATATTGATATAACTCAAAATGTAATCCTGAATATTTCCTTTGAGTAACTGATTACTGTAAGGTTACCTTTTTTGTACACAAGTCTACAATGTCATTTACAGTGGCATTCTGTAGACTTGTGAAGTTGTCAGATAAAAGATTTTCTCCTCAAACTACTTTTGTTATAAATTGATAACTGAATAAAACCACCTGAATTAGTTCATTTTAAACAAGTACACAACTTAAGACATACCTCCAAAGTATTATAACACTATCAGACCATTGTTAAAAAACGACCGCTCTTTACCAAATCTTTAAAAACAGATAAACGTAATATTCACGCTCCTCTTCCTGTTGTGCTGAAAACAAGTCTGTTATTGTGCAACATAGCTTTATTGACATAAGACAATCTTTATGAAGAAGATGATAATACTGTATATCTGAGAGATGAATGATGAAAAAATTATTATTGTTTACCACACATTCATTTTAAATAATGTAACTTTCATTCTGTAGCTGCAGTAGCTGAAAACCAATTGCCCTTATTACCAAAGACAGAGCGCTCTAGAACCTTTGGTTATTCCTCTTATAGAACCTGGTTAAGTGCAGAACAATTAACAGTTATCTGGTTGTCTGTGCCCCTTCCTCCTGGGCTGTGGTAATGGCGGGATTGCCTCATCCTCCATGGGGGGTGGTGGAGCCCGTGGCCGGGGCTGTTTCCTGGCCTGAGGGGTCACTGCGCTAGGCTCGGGACCCCCCTCTGGGCCGTGGTAGTAGCCCTTTTCATCTGGGGTGGGGGGTACTGGCTGACCACGGGCTGTCTGTTTTGGTCGCGGATTGGTACCAATGTACTGGAGGTTGGCCAGACGCAGTTCCTCCTCATCTGAGCAGATTAAGAAACAAAATAAAATGGATTCATGAATTTGGCTTCTTTCAAAGAAACCTAGATAGATAGTTTGTGTGTGTGTGAGAGAGAGACAAGACAAAGAAAGAGAGAGAGAGATTTATAATTAATTGTTAATGGTTGGAGTTTGGGTGGTACAGTAAGGTTTCAGGATTTAGATTTCAGGCTTAGGGGTGGTGTTTCGAAAATGATTCACTAAACTTGCTATTGAGGAAATATGCGTAGATGGTTTATGTAGCTATGTCTTGCTGGATACGTTAACATGAACTGTGTGTAAAAGTAGGGATGGGCTTTAAGGTATTGCCGCCATGTCGAACAAAAACCTACGGAGATGGCTAATCGTGCGGCTTTTGCATTTTACATAGCAGTCCAATTGATGTCAGACAGATTTTGAATGTGTTATAACTATTGTTTAATTGCACAGTGCCTTTGGGTTATCTATAAATGTAATATGTCATTCATCCTACAGGTGTCATTTTTGTCAGGGGGGATTTTAACCAACTGAAATAACACACTGAGTGGGACTGAGTGGGATCCAGCAAGCTATAACCAGCATGCACTGTCTATTAGGCAAAATACGTCTCTGGCTACCACATTTGTATGTCAATTGAGCCTATTGACCAAGCTCACGTGTTAATGGGTAATTCATGTGACAAATTGATGAGGGTTGTGGTCAGTTCACAATTATACACCCACAATCCAGGGATATCTCTCCTGATCTAGTTCCAAAAAAGGTCCAGTTGCCTATATTAAATACCTTGACAGTAAATTACCTGAACTATAAGGCAAGGGACTTTCCACAGAGGCTGAAAACCAACCAGCCCCTAATGTACATCAAATAAACACATATCAAGCTATGTTGATTACTTTTAATAGGCGAAATAGTAGAAAACACAACAAACTCCAACCATATGTATTTAATATCAAACAACAACAATATTAAAGCCTTAAAGCCCTCTTCAGATCTTTTGCCTTAGATTGTCAAAAGCACATCACATATTGTACTCAGGAACTGCATAGGTTTTCCTTTATCATAGACCATGTGCTAACAAGAAGGCCTTTTAACAACCGAGTGTTTTCAAAAATGAACTGGGTGCAAACTTGCATTACGGAAGTCACAAACATGTGCATGTTATGCACTTTGAAGGGCTCTCCGTAACATCATGCTTATTGCTTATTGTAGTAACATGAGCTTAAAGTATTTGGCTTTGACTGCCTGTCAAGAATATAACTGCTTCAATCAATGGTCAGGGCACAGATATAAACAGTACAAGGCTCAACTGGCAGAGCAAGCAACATGTTACTGTCAACTGCAAGGAAGTAAGACAAGTTAGAACTGTCTGTAAGAAAGTGCTGACAGCACCAAACTAGGGAAAATATGGGCCAGCGTATACTGTATGCTTAAGTTAGATGGACATGGTTAGACAATTTTTGCTTAACATGTAAATTTGCTCAGCTACTTTAAAGTGTCTCTGTAGAGTAGACTTCTGATTTGAATAGCACACTTAAACTTGTGGAAGACAAGAACTAGAGGAACAGCTGGAGACACTGACACAATACAAATTCTAGATGGTGTTCGAGATCAGCACACAAATTGCATCATCTGTTCATTGTCCTAATACGCATGTTGTCTGAAAATTTCCTCCAAATCTGTGCAGTTTTGGGTAATTTTATAAGACAGAGAAAAACCTCCAAGGCAATCAAACAGATAATATTTAGACATGGCCAATTTAGTTGGAAATGCAGCTAAACTAAGACCTTCTCTCTGCAAAGAAAGTATTGCAGGCTTCCACCTGTATTTACCACCTATGTCATATACCTTGCAGCAGGCTTTGATGTTACATTTTGTCAAAACTCAGTCAAGACTGTTATGTGGAGAATATGGTATTGATTGCTTGATTTTATCCTTACTGACAAATAAATTGAATATAAAATAACATTCCTTCCTACAGTATGTCTTCCCTCCCCATATAGCCTAATCAGTGGCATGCACAGACATTTTGGGAGGCAAGTGCTCCAGGGAGGAAAAGCGCACTTGTGGAAGCCTACCAATAGCAACCATCACTATGCTGTCACAGGGGCTTCCAGTAGCTATTCTATGCTGCTGCTGCAATGCGCATCACACTGAATAAACTGCACGCTGTTTACATGACAGAGGAAGCGAGGCAGAGGTTGGGGTGGTGTGCGGAGGGGGCACACATATATCGGGTCATTATTTTCACACTCTTAATCACGCAGCTAGAAGTATCATCTCAACATTGTCCCCAGTAAAGTGTAAAAAGTATAAAAATGCTTTAGCACCACCTCACCTCTATCTGTGAACGCCAGTGCATATACTTATGCCAGTGATGGTGAGGCATGTTCAGTATCATGATTATGAACAATACATTTGAAATTTCAGACTGATAGCCAACGTAAACAGTTCAGCAATGGTCAGCACAACAGGATGTATGTAGACAATGACAGAGAAATGTAGAGAGAGAGAGAGAGATAGATAGAGAGAGTGAGAGAGAGAGAGAGAGTGAGAGAGAGATAGAGAGAGTGAGAGAGGGAGAGAGAGAGAGAGAGAGAGAGAGAGAGAGAGAATGAGGTCATTTACCTTGTTGCCTCTTTTTCCGTCTGTGATTGTTCTTGCAACAAATTATGATCAGAGACATGATCAGGATCAGCAAGAGAAATCCACCACCAGCAATGATTCCTATCATTATCCACTTGTTGTAGCCAAACAATAAGTTTTCTAGGAGACAACCCGTGTGAAAGTTAGAGATACGAAGAAAGATTAGTCTGCCACTTCAATTTAGCAGTGACTGAATAAATTTACTGGACTACTACAAATACCACAAACATAATGATAACTAAAAAATGTAATTGTCTTGAGTGCCTTAATTGCTCGTTGTGATGTCATATTGTGTTGGGCTGAGCACCAAACATAAGTTTCAAATTCCAAAAGGCAAATATATTTACCAAAAGCTTCATACCTGCACATGATGCAGTAATTTCATTACTGTCTTTTTGGTTGAGCTTGTTTGATAGTCTACATTTGTAGACATCTGTTCCATCTCGGTTTGTAAGCTTTAGAGGGTTTTTCTTTAAATCTTTCTTTTCACTGTTATTTATGACCCATGACAATTTCAGGTCATCAGGGATGTTGTTAGGCACACATTGAAACTCTTTTGTTGAGCAATCCAATTCCAATTTTGGGACTGGAGCCTTGGCTAGAACAGATGAATTTTCAAATGATCTGACCTTTTATTTAAAAATGGAATGATATTTCTGTGTGACAATATTCTGGAGAATGATTTTTTTTCTTTTTGATTGTTTATACTTACAGAATACGCAGAGTTTTTCTGTAACTCTTTTAATTTCTTTGCCATCGTTGCCATAATGAGATGCTTTGTATATGCCATTATTTAACTTGGAAATATTTGTCAGACTTAAGGAACCTTTAGAATCCACATTTGCATTTGTGAAAGAACTGTTAAAAGTTATAATTCCCTTCCTCCTTCTATACACCTCTATCTCATCATTTAATGTCCATGTCAGTGAATCGAGACCTTTTTCAGGTGAATTCAGGGTTATTGTATGAGAGCCTCCCTCCAGTAATTGTTTACATTCTTCTTCTGTCTTAAGAGAAAAGAGACATGACATGAGACCAGTAATAGAAAGTACAAGATGAAAAGATTCTAGTTCATTCTTATCCTTTTCACTATCCCATCAGTGAATGAATTTAAATCTCTACATAACACACTGATATGCAGTACTGTGCAAGGACACATAAAATGTTCTTCAGGTTCTGGAGTCATTGTTGCCCCAGAAGTGTTTAAGTAACCAGCAGTCACAAAGGGACAGTTGCTGGCAGAGTATTTGTTCCACTCTCAAATGAAGGATGGACATGTCTAGCCTGCCATAGGCTAAAGGCACATCCAGATTCGAGGGGGTCTCAAGATCAGCTGTGTGCGCCTTGGTCAGAAAGGCATGGCCAAAGGGTGATCTCCAAAGAGTCTTAGTCATGAGTTCTTAAATACTACAAAATTGTATTTGTCTAAAAAAAAGTACCATGAACTTTTTAGTGTAGGTATGCATAGATATATATAGAATGGCCATTCTATATATCTATGTAGGTATGTACCAAGTATATATTACAATGTTACGGTAAAATTCTTTAAACCAGGCAAAATGTAAATTGATGAATTGGTAAAACTTAAATGCATTTCAGACAGATTTAAACAAATCATTACTCACGTGGGTTTGCACTTAAACCAACAGCATAAAGACACAAAAACACTGAAGCAATTGGGATAGTCATCCTCTAACGTCCCTTGATACAATGATGTGTGGATGACTGAGTGAGATTTTGAGTTTCCTGTGTGTGAGTATGTCGGGGGGGAAACTCACTTTTGAGTGATAGGCCTAAAGGTTCAAATAAGGAGGAAATGAACCTGACAGTCTGTGATAATTATAATACAGCGTAATCCTCCTTTTACTCATACTTGTTTTTAAGTCTTTTCATTTTCCACTTCATTATCTATGGCTCCTTTAAAATCATCTTTGTTAATGGATAACTGTGTGCAATAGGGCTCGGGCACACGCCTTGGATTCTTGGAATATTGCCGCCATGTTGGTAGCACACCGAGCGTAATATCCATTCATTCATATGCAGAAAACAAGAAGCAGAAATATAGTCTTGGCGATTCTTTTCCTCTTGCGATCGTAAGTTGCGCTTTTACACCCCACTACACAGCAACATAGGACCAAGAAAGCAAAAACTAAGTAACAGGAACACACTAATAGGCGGGAGTAAATCCATAGTAATCCATAGTAAACTAAGGAGTGAGGCTGCCAAAATGGCGGTGCCCCCAAAGTTTTCACGTCATGATCCCGAGCCCTATTATATTTATTGCTTTATGCGTTAGAATAGAGAAGATGGGTAGGCCTACTAAAGTATTATTTCTCCTGACAATTGTGACTAGATCATCAAGGGTCATCAAGGATCATCAGTGATACTAATAAATGGATAACACTTAGTAACTGCATTAAATTGTATGTGTATGTAAGTGTATGTATGCTGTTGCAGCCACTTTAGAGTCATAAATTATTACTGACACCTAGTGGTGGCTACCTGTAATACATCTAGTAGTTTCATTGTTACTAAATGTTTATACTGTACATTGTGTCCTACGTTGGGTCTCAAAAGCTTTGCCCAAGTTAAATGTGGAAGAGAAATCATAGGCCTATATACAGTAGAATATAGAAAATTCTACATGAAATTCTATTTATTCAATGAACATTAGCCATGTGTTTGTTCATGTGGTATAGCAGATATAAGGCAACCACTAGAGGTTGTATCATATAAGCATATAACTGTAGAAAAATAAGACTCAACAGTACTGTCACCGGATTGTTTTTACAACTTTAAGTTCCACAAACCAAAGAAACATTGTCATGGTTCTTTGACCACATGACCACATGAATTTCCCCTGGTGGGATAATAAAGTTTACCTTGTTATTTTTAAATGTCTTTTTCTGTCAATATTCTCTCTCTCTCTCACTCACACAGACACAAGCACTCACAAAACACATTTGAATGAGAATGATTCTTCAAGGTCTGCCTATTATTAAAGTGAGTTTGAAGACATTATCTCTATGTTAAAAGGTGAAGGTTAAAGTTAATGTCCTCCGTGGCTGTGATAATGCCTGATCTGGCTTAGATCCAGCCTCCTTAGGATGCAGTGGGCTCTGGGAATGAAGTTGCTTCTGACTGCCATCCCCTGTATGCTGGCAGTTCCTCTGCTCGTCTGATGCAGGGTGACCTTGGCCTGTCTGCATTTTCTGTGGGCATGGACTGGAATCTCTGCGCCGGAGGTTAGTAAGGTGCAGCTCCTCGACATCTGGAAAGAATTGAAATCTTTCAAATAGTTGTTGATGGATTGTGATAGTCTGTGTCCACACTGTGTCTCAGGTCATTTTTGCTTCACTGTGAGATGCAGCCTGGAGTTGTTCAATGTTAAACCCCGAATGGGAAGGGGATCAGCAGTTATAGGGGTTGATGTCTTAAAAGTGACAGTAGTAGTGGAATAGTACTGTAGCTGATCACTAGGATAGAATAAATCTCCCTAGTGCTGGAAGAAATGAGCTCGTATTCATACTACCATCCTTGTGATACTCTCATCCTTTTCTGTCAGCAAGTCATACTCAGGTTCTATTTATTTCTATTTGTAAATCACTTAGGTAGGTGTTCGCTAAATTCAAACTTAAATTGTCAAACTAAATTAAAAATAAAATGTATATTCATTCTGTGTTACAAAGTGTGTATAGTCAAGATATCTGAGAGAGAGATGTTACCATGTAATCTTTTCCACCGACTACTATGACGCTTATAGCAGATCACCGACGTGATCAAGAAAAGTAGTAGAAATGCACAACCAGTTATCAGTCCAATCATCACCGACTCATTCTTGTAATTGTTAAACACCTTGTGAACCAGGGCACCCTCTGGATGACAGAGAGAGAGAGAGAGAGAGAGAGAGAGAGAGAGAGAGAGAGAGAGA
>JAGFZM010000688.1:199269-239312 GCA_017657215.1 Limnothrissa miodon
AGAGAGAGAGAGAGAGAGAGAGAGAGAGAGAGAGAGAGAGAGAGAGAAAGAGATATGGATGATCGCTTGCAAACAAAAAAACAAAACCCATACCAAATACATTTAGAGCAAAAAGTGTTTTAAACACTTTAGATGCTATTTAGAATACTTTTGATGATTTGTTGCAGACATTTACCGTAGTCTCCACACTGTATTGTGACTTCATTACTGTCTTGCTTATTGAGACCATTGCTCAGTCTACAGCTGTAGCGATCCTTTCCCCCATGTTTCAGACTTAGAGGGTTGCTTGTCTCATGTATGTCCTCGCCATTTCGAACCCATGACAATGAGATGTCCTCAGGGAAAGCCTTGGGTTCACACTGGAGGCTTGCTACTTCTGTTCCGGAACAATCCACAGCCAACTTCGGAACTGGAGCCCTGGCTAAGACAGGAATGCGCATAGTATTTGTCTTTTTGTCAATAATAAATAACCATAATGTTGTGGATATAAAGTCAGGAGATTTCAGAAGTAATGTCTGACTACTTTTTAGACTTTAGACTTTTTAACTAATGTTGCACTGGTTTGATTGTTTTGGACTTACAAGACACACAGAGTCTTTCTGCTATTGTCTTAAGCAATTTCCCATTTCTGTCATGGTGTTCTGCTTTGCAAGTGGTAGCCAGTGCTTTGGAGATATTAGTCAGAGATAGGGAGCCGTTGTCATTGACATATACTGTGGGTTCATTTTCTTCCTTTCCCTTCCTTCTTTTATACATGACTTCATCACCACATTTCCACGTCAGAGAATCATTGTGTTGTTTAGGTGAATCCAGTGTCATGGTGTAGGAATCTCCTTCTAATATTACTTTACATTTAGGAACTGGATGGAGTGGACAGAGCACAAATGACAGGAGATGAATGACAGAAAATATCACATAGAAATCATCACATTTTCTGCCAGATCATGAAAATGAACCCAGTGGTGTCAAACACATTTTTCCCGCAGGTCATATGAGCATTAGGATTTTCCTCAGAGGGCTACCTAGCCCCTCTATGTCCTTGACCACAAACTCATGTGTCTGTTTTTGCTAATTACAAGTACAATTCTAATGTGCTCAGACTCCCTCTTTCTTAACTGTTTTTTTCTTTCCTGTAACAGTAAACCTGGTGTCAGTTTTTTTGTGACATGGTTAAGACTATTTTACACAGGCCATATAACTGCACTGCTTTTGAGGCCTAATGTTTGACACCACTGGTTTAGTCCTTTTTTGGACAATTTGTTTGGATACTTACACCGCACACAGAGTCTCTCTGTCATTTTTTTAAGCAATTTTCCATTTCTATTGTAATGTTCAGCTTTGTATATACAGTCCATTGCCTTGGAAATATTTGTCAAAGTAAGGGATCCCATGTCATCCACATTGGCATTTGGGTTGGTCTTTCCCCCCCTCCTTCTATAAATGACGTTTTCGTCACATTTCCAGACCAGTGCATCTCCTACTTGTCCTGGTGAATTCAGTGCAATGGTATAGGAGTCCCCTTCCAATTTGCATACAGGTTCTATTGATATAAATGGGTTTTTACTTTATACACAGTATAGAAATTAATACCATTTACAACCAAATAATACAATTTATTTACATGGAAAGTAAACCAATGCATTATTGTGCTTTTGACAAGCATTAGTTTTGCATGATTTAGCATGATTTAGATTGCTGACAGATTTATTCAATAGTAAATAAATGGATAACCATTCAAAAAGAGTGAAACCTGTGCTGGTTATGTGTTTGTAATCATACATGCAGGGATTACAGGTAAACTCAATGAGAATTATTTGGATGTTGATTATATAATATTCTCAATAAGTAAATTTGATTAGACTTAAATATATTGAGCGTGTTAATCAAATGGATGATTGAATTAGTAAATTAGTGAAACATTACTCACCTTCAAATGCATTTAAATACAAAAAATGGCAAAGAAATACCAAAGGAATTTTGAACTTCATCTTCCAAAATGCCATGGTAAATTGTCAGGTTAGCGGAGAGAGAGCTGTACAAATGTTTTTGAAAGTGTGTGTGTGTGTGTCAGCCTATGTCTATAAGTGCTCATGGCTCAAATTTAGAGGAAATGAATCTGAAAATTCTTTAAAGGCTCAGTCTGCAATCTGTGAGCTGTGAATCCAAACACACAACTTGCAATAAAGGGATCCTAAATGCCAAGTGAGAATAAAAAAGATGTATCTGAGATATATTTGTTATACACCATCTCCCATCATCTTATTATGTTTCCTACAGTGAATTACCAATTTTACTACAGGTTTCCAGATGTTGAATGATGTTAAAGGTGAATTAAAGAAAACTACATTTCTCCCTTATTATTTATTTCCTTTAATCTTGAATTAGACACTCTCAGGGAAAAAACTAAAAGATTTGTAAATCTTATGTCTTTTTCATTATTTCCTTATTTGGTCATGTTGATTGATGACCCCTCTCTCTTCTCCTGAAACATATTTTCTTCTTGCATGATGCAACATTTGTATCTACACATATTTCTCTTTATATCTTTTTATTTGAGCTTGGAAAGAAGAAATACTACAAAGGGTTAAAACATCATGTGCTGTGACAGAGAAGTGAAAATGCTGATCATGCAAAACCGTATCGGTATGTGTCAGTTTGTTTGTTTTTTATGGCTCATACAAAAAAACTTAGCTTGACACTTGGGGTGGGGTTATATGGCTACGGAGGAAAAGACAGAAAAGGGGCTATGTAACACCATTATATTTCCCTGTCCATCTTTAAGCTGTGCTCTGGTGGTTCCAATGGATGTTCATTGCAGGGTGACAAAGTGCCCTCTGTCTGGCCTGACCCGTTTTGCTGAAGTGTGCTTTGAAACCAAGGTATTTCCTGCTTTCAGTTCCCAAGACAAAACATGTCCTTGATTTTAGATCCTCTTTTTATGACAAACTGATTTTGTGCAGTTAAAGACCTAATTTCACCTTATCTGCATAGAAGGATACTTTCCTTAATCTCTTTTACCTTATAATACCACACCATAGTGTCCAAAAATGGACCCAAACAGTTTATGTGCTATCTGAACTGGCAGAGTCCTGGGTCTTTGGGATAAGGTTAAGCTTGCGACGTGGCTGTGGCACTGGCGTTCCCTGTGTTCCTGGCGTTCCTGGTGTTGCTGGTGTTCCTGGGCCCTTTTCTGCCAGGGGCTCAGCACCCGACGGACAGGCATTGGGAATGGGATCAACCTCTGGGCTCTTTATGTAGCCCTGGTCTTCAGAAGCATGAGGCTTTGGTTGTGGAGTATCTGTGCTGGTTTCCTTCAGGTAGTAAAGCCTCAGTTCTTCATTGTCTGTGGGGAATTAAATAAATATATTTTATTGTAGGGGACTATAATGAACATGTATTGTGTCCACACCCAATGTTCTCATAGAGTTCTCATTACCACAAATGAATAATGAGACACTGCACATCCAACACAACCACCAAAGTTATGTAAGATATGTGCTTTAATGATTTCAGAGTTGGTCAAAACACACACTACTTAACTCCTTAACGCCTTGAGCAACATGATCACCATTTCCAAGTCAAGGAAGCATTCTTAATGGCTGCTTTTTTTGAGGATTCAAGGATCATTGGACCTCGTCAAGCTCTGTCCCAGTGTCAAGGATACTTCAAAATATAATAGTCCTGGGCAGGCAAGATTTAAGGCTACTGAGGCTACTTAGGTGTGAGCTTGAATCTTACATGTGCAAGCACAGATTACTTCAAGTCACAATTGCAGGCACATTCTTGATTCAGTTAGGCACATTCTACAGCCAGTGGTTCAGTAAATATAATGTTAAGTAATGGAAAGAATATATAATGTATAACACTTATTTCTGTGTATATATTGAGCCTATACTCTTTTGCATGTTGTATGGTCTTGAGAAAAATGGGCTTTATTGTTACATTGTATTTATATTTAAAGGATCTGTGAGTAATCAAAGCTCTTAAGAAAATTGATAGCCATATTATAATAAGAGTGACTTTTCTGCTTTTTCTGATTCTGCTTTATCTTATGGTATGTCATGTACCAGACAACAGCGATGGAAAACCTTGCAAAGCAGCACCAACACACACGCCTCACACTGCATTTCCTGTGTGTTTGTCTAGTATTGCAACAAGAGAAAGGAAATGGCTCACCGTGTTTGCTCTTTTTTTGACGACAGCCCTTGCAGCTGACCACTATGAGCGACAGAATCAAAAATAGAAATAGAAATCCAACCCCAGCCACGACGAACAGTATCATCCTTTTATTAAAGCAGATCTGTTTTTCATCTGAAGAGACTGAACCTAAAGAGAGAGAGAGAGAGAGAGAGAGAGAGAGAGAGAGAGATACTGTCATGCCAGAAAGACTGTATTTGAGTCTGAATTAGAGAGAAAAACAGATTTGTGGATGTTCTATATAGGCAATTCAAAGCTTATCACAAAGTATGACATTTAGCATTGTTTAATCTATATTCAGGCGTAAATTTGAATTATTTACCTGAGGCTTGACATGATATGGTGACCTCATTGCTGTCCTGTTTGTGGAGACTATTGCTGAGTCTACATCTGTAGTGGTCCTTCTGTCCTTGTTGAGTTGGCTGAAAAGGGTTACTCTTCTCTTTTAGCTCCTTGTTGTTTTGGATCCATGAGAGAGCAAAACTTGTGATGCGTTCATGCTCACAATGAAGCGTGGCTACGCCAGCTGAGGAACACTTCACAACCAGTTTTGGAACCGGAGCCCTTGCTAGAACGGACAGGGTTCTACATTACTTGGGTTTATGGCCATACAACCAGCATTAAAGAAGAGACGTTTTTTGATGAGATTTTGATATTTTCAAACTTACGAAGCACGCACAGTCTCTCTGTTTTTGTGTGAATTAAATTCCCTTTTAAATCAAAATGTTCGACTTTGTATGTGCAAGACATCGAACTCCTCAGATTTGTAAGAGTAAGGGAACCTTTGTCATCCACATTCACAGCCGACTGCTTTTGTCTTGTCATTTGATATATGACTGTGTCGTTGCATTTCCAGATTAGCTCGTCTTCTTTCTGCTTAGCGGAATTAAATATAATAGTATAGGAATCGCCCTCCAGTTTCTCTGTGCATGAATCTATGTGAAGCAAAAGATAGTCGGTGACACAAAACATAAACACACAGTTAACTGATAATACAAACTCACCAATGACAGTAGAGCATTATCTATAATCTAATAGTATAACTATTTTAATTGCTTTCATTGAGTAATGGAACTAATAAAATGGGACTGAATTTTCTGAGTTGTTTTTACTTACAGTAAAAAATGTTAAGATAACAACAATGGAAAACCTTGCAGCAAAGCAGCAGCAACACACATGCCTCCATAGAGGGGCATTTCTTGTGTGACTGTCTTGTATTGCAACAAGAGAAAGGAAATCCATTTAAAGTCCCTCAACACTGCCACAGCAGATTCAGCTTTCAACACCTTAAGATGCTTTACTGTAAGCTCATGCTGATGTTTGAATTGATATGCCTGCTAAATCAAATACAATATTTGACATTCAACATCACTAACTATGCCATTTATTTGTTGTTAGTATCTGATTGTGCATATAGGCACCTGCTTAACACAGTGCAATGTTATTATTAGGTCTGCATTGTAATTTTCAACTGGCATTGCGCTACTGCAGCTCAGGCACGTGTAGGCTTTAGATTCAGCAGCAAGTGGATGGTGCAGATTAAACATGAAATCAGCCAGTCAGGTGTATGTTGTGCACAAGATGAACAGCAATGAGAAAAAAAAACATTGAGAAACAGCCAGTGTTTCTGTAGAAGCTCTACAGATTGTAATCCTGAATTTTCCAAAGTAATTGTAATTTAATTACACATTTTTACAAATTAATGTTAACTAAACGAGTGAAGTATGTATAAATATTAACATACTGTATATTAACACTGCCTTCCACTCTCCACTTTTTTTTGTGCCATTTTCTTAGTCCAACCTGGAGGTTTTCAGGGGGAGACTGGAGCATGGCGCATGGGGGGTAGAGTGCTCTACATACATTTTATGGAATTTTCTTCCATGTAACTGTTACTCCCGAAATTGCCTGTACTCAGGTGTGAGTGTGCACGACATGCACAAGCACACATGCAAAATAATTACCTGAGGCTTGACATGATATGGTGACCTCATTGCTGTCCTGTTTGTGGAGACTATTGCTGAGTCTACATCTGTAGTGGTCCTTCTGTGCTTGCTGAGTTGGCTGAAAAGGGTTACTCTTCTCTTTTAGCTCCTTGTTGTTTTGGATCCATGAGAGAGCAAAACTTGTGATGCTTTCATGCTCACAATGAAGCGTGGCTACGCCAGCTGAGGAACACTTCACAACCAGTTTTGGAACCGGAGCTCTTGCTAGAACAGACAGGGTTCTACATCACTTAGGGCTTCCAAAGACCCAACATGTTCTGTACCAGAACACAGCCAATTTCAAGAGAGTTCACCAAATGTTGCAACTAAAATGCATTTTCATTTAAATACTTACAGAGCACACAGAGTGATTTTGTTTCTGATGCGAGTAATTTTCCTTTGCTATCATGACGTTCAGCTTTGTATGTGCAAGACATAGAACTGCTTAGGTTTGTAAGAGTAAGGGAGCCGTTGTCATCCACATCCCTTTGATATATGATCGTATCATTGCATTTCCAGATTAATGACTCTCCTCTCTGTTTGTCTGAATTTAATTTAGGCCTAATGGTGTAGCTGTCACCTTCCAATTTCTCTATACATTTGTCTGTGGGCAGAGGACAGAAAATGCAAATCAAAAACTTTTTTTAATATGAATCCCACAGGAACAATAGAAGAAATAACAAATGAAAAGATAAAACTATACTACAAAAGCAGCAGCAACAACAACAACAACAACTACTACTACTACAACTAATAATATAATAATAATAATAATAATAATAGGTGGAAGAAGAAAAAGAAGAACAAGAGCAAGAAGAAGAAACAGCTCATAAACTCTACTCTACTTTAACTGAGCTGAGATTAGAAGGGAATTAAAATTTGGGTTTCCGTTCTTGTATATTGATCCATTAAAAACAGAATAGAAGTTACTTACTGTTTATTGCATTTATAGCGAGGACAGAAAGACTCAGAAATACAGAAGCAGTTTGAAGGTGCATCCTCTTTCGTATCTTGGATTGCAAATGTCAAGTTTCTTCTCCCAGAAGCAATTTCCTCTGCCTGGTGAGTATTTCTGCTTTGGGTGTGTGTGTGTGTGTGTGTGTGTGTGTGTGTGTGTGTGTGTTTCCACAATTCTTTGCGTACACAAGGTGACACATTTAGAAACAGGAGCAGCCCCACAGCAGAACATTTATCTCAGAAAGATTCACAGCCTTCCTTCAGTAACAAAGGACTCACAGAAATGTTCTATCAAGGACGCATTGTCCTAAAGACTGCTAAGAAATATTGAATTGTCCATTTAAATTTTTCAAAACTATAATTGAAAGTAATTTTATTTTAAAGGAGGGTTTAGAAGAAACAGATAAAAATTCTGTGAAAGTGTGTATAGGTTTCTGTGTAGGTTTCTTGTTCCTTTGAGCCCATATTATGGGTGTGACAAAATGAAAAATATTTTGTATGAAATATGTTGTAAGATTTCTTCATATAACTCCAGCCAAATCATCCTCAAATTTCAAGCAAAATCCCCTGTTCGCACAATACAAACACCAGGCTTTTCATTAGTGCTATGTTTGTGACACAACATTTACTTTTATGATTTTCCACAATTATTATTTATTTCCCTCTTATTTATGTGTGAGGAAGAAGATTTCTTCCATATCAGTCTCTGTGCTTATGCGTAAGCCTAGTTTAACTGGTACAATAGGGTATTAACAATTCAGAGCAGGATCAATGAATAAGCTATTTGTAGCCTTTTGCTTAGTTTGACAATCGTCTCCATTTAGTCTCTCACCTGATAATGATTAGGTGAATAATTCTGAAAACTCATCTTCGTTTTGGTAGCTGGGCAAAACAAATCACACACTCACAACTATTTTTACAGTGGCGAGCGTCGAGTTAAAAGATGGCTTTTGTGGCATCTGACGTCAGTGTGGGATGGCAAAAGGGGTGGGTCTTAAGAATTACAATGTGGCAGTATACTTCCGTGTGTATCGTGCACTACTCTTTCGCATAAGGATAGGTCTGTAATGAGCATAGAATAATAATATAATAATTGAAAAGATGGCTTCATATAGAATTTAAATTTAAAACTCGAGTAGCCAATTATTATCATTTTTTTAAGATAAGCTACAATAACAACCAAGACATAGCTGATATTAATTTCGGCACTGTTGATGATATGCACAAAGATCCTCTGAAGATTCAAGATCCTTTGAAGAACCAAGAAAGCTGAGATTTTTGCGAGATTGTGCGTAATCATAGGAGACAACAATGTTGAAAGCGGTTATTCTAATCGGAGGACCACAGAAAGGTGAGTAGGCCAACTTTACAGTGTAGTTCAATTCGTCGTACAGTGTATGAATGAAAATCGGCAACTCGTTCTGTTGGTTTGAGGTGACGTGGCACAGATGATGTCGCAGGGATTTGTCATGTGATGCGACGGCACCTGCTGTACTCCTGTCTCCATAATCTGAGCTCCCAGCGGAACAACAAAACAAAACAAAAGAACAAACAAGCAAACAAAAAAACCCTATGCTAAGTTTATGGCCATTATAGCTGTCCATTTTACTAATGTCATGGAAGTAAATGACACTTGATTAAGTTACGCAATGATGCTTTCTTTAAGGGACACGGTTCCGCCCCCTGTCATTCGAGGTTCCTAAACCTCTTTTCCCGGTGGCTGGTGTCCCTATGCTACAACACCACATTGAGGCCTGTGCAAAGGTAGGATGCATGGGAGCCGTTTTCTTCCTTTTATTGGCACCTCAGTAAACATGTTTTTTAAAACACAATTGTACCAATTACAAAATAATAAAAAATAAAATGTAAAAAACAAAAAAAAACATGTGTCTTGAAGAAACTTCAAGTTTGTGTGTGCTGTGTGCTATAGTGTTATAACTTATAAGCAATGCAGGTCTTATTTCTCTCTTGCTTGTAGGTGCCTGGCATGAAGGAGATAATCCTGCTTGGTTTTTATCAGCCCAACGATGAGCTCAATCGCTTTCTCATGACTGTGCAACAGGAATTTAAAGTCTCAGTCAGGTTTGCCCAGTCAAGTTGTTGTCCATGAATTTTAAGTGTGCTGTCTGGCCTTGGTTTGTGACTGTCTTTATTTTACACTGTCTTTGATGTGCTGCACTACAAGCATGGTTTCTAGAATGTCCTGCTAATTTGTCACTGTGGTATCTCTCTGGACACTTTAGGTATCTCCAGGAATTCGCTGCCTTGGGAACTGCTGGTGGAATCTATCACTTCCGGGACCAGATCCTGTCTGGCGGCCCTTCAGCCTTCTTCCTCATGAATGCAGATGTCTGCTCAGAGTTCCCCCTGCTGGAGATGCTGCGCTTCCATGGCAACCAAGGGGATATCCACTGTGGCGTTCTCCTGGGGACCACCGTGAGTTCAAATGGATCTAACTAAAGAGAGTGTTATACTGTGCCTACAGTTACCATGTACACGTTGTTGTGATTTTGACACAGTGATAATGTCATTAATTTTAAAGTGCTTTTATGTGATGAATGGGAACAAAATATCAGTTATTTTAATCAAAATGTAGCTGACAGTGCAGCAGAAACATCGTGTTTTTTTCATTGTTATTTAATTCTGGTTTGAACTAATTTTCACTGGGTTGATATTGGTTTCTACTTCCTCTAGGCCAATAGAAAACAGTCACTTAACTATGGTTGCATTGTGGAGAAGCCAGAAACCAATGAGGTATTTGTCCAAATGTGTGATTTCACTAATTGTTATTATTATTATTATCATTATTATTATTATTTGGGATTGCTAAAATATTATTGACCTAAAGATCAAATTTTCAGGTTCTGCATTTTGTAGAGAAACCTAGCACTTTTGTAAGTGACATCATAAACTGTGGCATCTACCTGTTCACGCCGGAGATCTTTGCCCATATAGGGGCCGTGTTTCAACGCAACCAGCAGGAACGTCTTCAGTGAGTCTGCCTGGGCACCAGGCCAATTCATAACTCTGATTCTTGTAGTCACACTTGCACACTTCCTCCCTAAAAGTGAATCTTTTGCAGTGTTTTGTCCCGGGTGGCAGTCCATCACACTTAATCATTTTCAGTGAAATTGTCCTCACATTGCTTAAGCCGCAAGTGAACATGCTCTACAACAAGAGATGCATTCAATTTGATTAGCTAACAAGTTCTGTTTCTAACATTTGCCAGAATTTTCAAACATTCAGTCAATCATTCATTTGTAAATAAATTTAAATTATTGCGACGTTTATTGCTCAAAATATACTGCACTTTGTGGCTGGATTTGATTATTGTTTTTTTACTGTACTGTATCTTAATATAGGGGTGTGATTCTTTCTCTAGGGAAGAGCAGTCGGTTGGGAGACAGAGAGAAGAGGTGATTCACCTGGAGCAGGACATATTCACAGCTCTGGCTGGACAGCAGAAGCTCCACGTCTTCAAAACACAGCAGTTCTGGAGCCAGATCAAATCAGCCGGGTGAGAAGACAATGAAGAATGGGGGCAGCCCTGGTCATTTGCCATTTTTTTTACTGTCTATTTCTCATTGTTGCTAGAGGCCTTTACTGTGTTTTACTTTTTTCTTTAAAACAAAAAAAAATCTATTCAACATTAGGATTTGAGAAATTTGCAATTGCAGTGTGTTAGTCTTCATATTCACAAACTTCAATGGAGTCATGAAATGCTGTATTCTATTGTCCTCACAGATCAGCGATATATGCCAGCCGCCTCTACCTGAAGCAATACCACCACACACACCCAGAGAGGCTGGCTGTCAATCAGGAGGGGGGACCAAAGATCACTGGTAATTATCCCCCATTCATCCACAACCATTATTGTTTTTCGGTCAGACACTGAAAGCTAATGATGAATGAACTGAATGTACTTTTTTCAGGGGACGTATACATTCATCCAACAGCTAACATTGACCCTACAGCTGTGGTAAATAAACTTCATTCAGTTCTACTCACAGACAGCAATACATTACTCTTGATCTCGTTCTCTCTCTTTGTTACACAAACTAACTCAGACCCCCCTCCCCCCACATATAGAAATGCCTACAGTATGTCTCTTTTTATTAATTTCTTGTTTTTCTTTATGTATACGTATATGTTGCATCTGTGTGTACAATGTTTTATTGTTTCTGCTTTAATTCACTGTTTACTTGTGAACTTACTAACTTTAACATTTTTTGTGAGAGTTTGACAATATAGGTTAAACGAATAATGAATTATTAAATATATCATTTAATTTCTGCTAATTCTTTTCTGTACAGCTGGGGCCAAATGTGTCCATAGGTAGAGGTGTGTGTATCGGCGCTGGAGTACGAGTCAGAGAATCCATCGTCCTTCATGGCGCCACTTTACAGGCAGGTGTCTTACTCAGGGTTTCCATACTAACAGTTGCAATTTAAGTGCATTGCAGGTATTGCGCTCAGATCTATGGGCCATCACTTAACTAATAGGCCCACCTCACAGTACACATTTTTCCAAGAATAGGCAAAATAAGCTGTGGTGTTATTAATGTCAGCCAACAAGATTCTGATTCAATGTACCCGGATCAGATCCTTGGGTTAGGGTTAGGGTGTTACACCTGTCACCATGCTACTTCTTGGATAAGTGGCTGCTACTGTAAGTGGCGTTCATTTATTATTTTTCATTGTTTTGATATTTTTCTCCATCCTTTTTTGTTCCTGCGCTTTATTTACTTCTTTATTTTACTTCTGTTTTTCAATTGTAGATATTTTTGTTCAACCAAATTAACCTTCAAACAGCATATATGCACAAGCCACTGTTTCATAGCAATACAATTGTAAATACTGTATATCTTACATCAGTACTCTTGTGCTTTTGTACTGTTATGTCACTTTCCTTGACTGCAGGACCACAGCTGTGTGCTGAACAGCATTGTGGGATGGGACAGCACTGTGGGGAAGTGGGCACGTGTTGAAGGAACACCCAGTGACCCTAATCCAAATGACCCCTACGCCAAGATTGACAGTGAGACTCTCTTCAGAGATGGTGGTCTCACTCCATCCATTACTATTTTAGGTAGGTTTACTTGAAAACATTATTGTCAAAATAATTGACGCAGGAGAAATCACCATTACCAAAATATACCGTATCAGCCCTTTGAGGAGAGGAGTGCCCACTAGGGGGAGCTGTTGTATGCCTTTGCAGAAATCAGTTAGGCTATATGGTTTTCTATGTTATGAATGATCATATTTGATTATATGTTATGTATGATTAGAATTACCTTTTGACTACATTATACCATGGTTTAATCTTTTGCAATCATAGAAATACAAGTTACATATAATTGTAAGATTTAGAATTACAGTAACATGTCAATTATTATGGAAAACCCATTGGAAAGCTTTTGGAAAGCCCATTTATACCTTGTTTGAAAGAAGAAAAACAGAATTCATAGGCTAGTAAACAAGCTGATTGGACCTCAACAGCTGCACCGTCATGCGCTATAAATACACTCTTGAGTTTTGCTCCCTGTTACCCACTTTGACTCCATCTTCTGTGAATGTTCTGGTTGACAAGAGAGGGCAATTCTGAAAACTGTCATTCAATATGTGTCTGTAGAAATTACAAATATGTTAATAATATAGCTTTCCAATTAGAGATGGAGAGAAAACAGAGAATGGGGAGTTCACTGACTGCTTATGAGTAAAGGTCTGCGTACTTGACTCCCTCTAGGCTGCAACGTTAACATTCCCTCCGAGGTCATCATCCGCAACTCAATCGTTCTGCCTCACAAGGACCTGAATCGGAGCTTCAAGAACCAAATCATCCTCTAGGCACAGACACAGCCACCAGGGGAGTGGGTAAAAAACTGTGTCCTTACAATAGGAAAAAAGTTTCTGAAAGTTTTACTGAGATACAAACTAACCCAGGTATGTGGTTATAAAGGTGGTAAAAATATATATTTGGTAAGAGGTGAGGGGTAGCTGTGAACACACATTATGTGTGAACACTTCAATAAGCTCTTTTGCACTGACATGCTATGTTGTTGTAGTATGCACTAATGGACAACTAAGCTAAATGCAATATAAGTAGGGTGATATGTGTTTATCATGTTGATAATGGCTGATTGATAGTTTTTGTTTTTATATAGTCTTTGCTAGTTTCTTGCTTTCTTTATAGACAGGTCAAAATAAAGGTAATGATAAAAATCCATCATAAAAGTCCCCCAAAAAGTTGCTAAGCAGAACAATTTAAAGAACAAAATACTGTATGTAGTGAAGATCGCTCAAATAAAGAGACATTTTTTCACTACTCTTGCACCAACATTTGTGGCATGCCTATCAACATGGTGTCAAAAGGCTAACCTTGAAAGTTGACTTTTTCACTGCAGGGCAGGAATTGCATTGTTTTTAAAAGAACTATAGAATCATTCAGGACAAGTTTCTCAACTTAGCCATCTTTATGTTACTAACAATAGCAATACATTTCTATGGGACATGTGATTTGTCTCCTATTGTCTCACACATCCTCACCCGCTTCTTCACTTTTTAGCTACATAGTCAGCATGCTTTTACAAATTATGCAGTTTGCACATTTTATTTTTAGGTCTACTTTGTGTCAACAAATGTAGCATTTCATGATCATTCCAAGCAGATCCTCATTTCTGTACAGTTAAAAAAAACCTTTCATAAATAAATGCCAAAATGCCTATGGGATGAATAAAGTCTAATAATCTAATCTAATCTAATTGATACATATTAGGACAGTGCAATGAATCGGTAGATAATCTGTATTTCACCTGCTTGGAATTGTGATTGCGGTCGTCTAACCATTGAACGCATCGAGTGTTAGCTAGACTGCATTAGCGGCCCTCTTTATGTTCAAGTGCTTTGCTTTTCCAGAGCCTGCGAGGTTAAGCTCTCAGTATTTGGAGGAAGCAGATCAAAACTGCTCTCTGCGTGAGATGATTGCTAGTTTTTAACTCTGTCACTTTGCTCCCAAAGACCTCCACTAATTGTGTGTCATTAATTGGCCACATTTGTGTAACACTTAGGGCATTATTCTCTTTTGAGTACTTTTTTTCCACTCTCATTTCGTTTAATCAAAGAAATCATTGATTGGCCTTGAAAGGCAACAAGTGCGGAGCAATCAGGAGGTGGCTTTGTTAGGCACAAATGGCTTCGTGTGAGAACAAAGGAGTTGGTGCTGTGATTACTAGCCCTAGGGATTCCACGTGAGTGAATTTGTGGGTATGTCTGTGCATAGGGATATGTTTTGTGTATGCATATGGGCATGAAGATGACATTGTGTATGTTGGAGGGTCCTGCTAATGAACGGAGGGTGTGTGTCTGTTCAAGATTAGGTATTTGAATTTGAATTACTTACATGCAACTTAAATCTACACTGGGCAGATTCAATCAACAGATTCAGTCACTGTCCAGGCCAGAACTTATTTCAAAAATATAATATGTTGTATATGCAGAATAGCTGGCACCTCTTTGGAAGTGTGTTTTTATGGTTTGGATTGCGTGGGAGGAAATTGTTCGGTTACTATGAGAATCACCTATAGCACCTACGTTCGGTGACCGCAAGGTTGCAGGTTCGAGCCCCACAAACCTGACCCCATCGAAGTGTCCTTGAGCAAGACACTGAATGTGCTAGAAAAGTAATTTAGATTCCTCTGTATGTCCAGTATATGTAGAGAAATTGACAATAAAGAGACTTAACTTAGATTCAGGTTGACACTTTTTTTACCTCCAGTCATTAGAATGAAATTGTTTTCTTACAGAATTATTCATCTTCCGTGTGTCTCACATTTTGAGATGTAAGGCGAGAGATGCTATCTGAGATTGCTTGTCTTAGTAAAATCAGGAAACTAGCAACATGTAAAATTTCTTAACAAAAAAATTATACATTCAAAGAACACTAACATCTCTGGAATTGAAAAGTGTGCTAATTGTGAACATGGCAGCCTTTTTTGTAACTGGGAACTTCTCTGTACTTTGATTTGTTTTTGTCTTTCTCTGAAGTATACCGATTTAATTCTGAAGTTGTATGGTAGGTCCATTTTGTGAAAGGGGCCATATTGTTGAGCCTTCTGTTTTGTAAACATTTGAAATAAACATTTCTATATTTTAACACACCATCTTGATGCCCGCTGTTTTGAGGACTGTGGTTGTGTGCAGTGATGCTGTGTGCTCTGTCACATCTCACATCGGATCAAATCTTCCGCCCGCTGTGTGGTGAGTTGAGTAGCTCTTATGGCCGCACATACTCTCAGCCAGCGTTTTATGCGGACACATCTGACTGACTCGAGCACAGCACGTTTCAGTTATTCAGTGTGTGTGTGGTTTAGTGTGTGCATGTGTGTGTGTGTGTGTGCAGTGTTTGTGTGTGAGCATGGTTTAGCGTGTAAGTGCGTATGGGATGGGGCATGAGAAATGGAAACATGCTCAATATCAGATGAGCTGAAGAGTCTTGCATGCTTTGTCTTGGAAAAGGCTTTAGCTCATCCATGACAGGAGGGCTGGCTGGTGATATTCATTAGAAGGACATCTATCAATAATTACCCAGCAGCTGCCTAGCCCCCTCACCCCTTCCAGTGGACACATGGTAGGATCCGGCCAAATCACTCATGTTGTGCCTGATGACTGACAAACACTGCTGATAAATAGGGGACTCTATCAGGTTCATGAAGGGATGCAGCACAAGGTGAGCTAAACTGCAGCGCATCATTAGCTTGCACTCTTCTTTCCATATCCTCACCCAAGCCTTTCAGGTTCATTTTTAATACCCAAGGAGGAGATACACTAATGCACCACAGTCGACGTGTGAGAATAGAAGGTTCATCAACATAAGACTCCTAAATCAGTCTCAAGTAAAGCAGATTATCTGATCATTACTGCAAAGTGACCATTACTGCTAAGAGCTCAGCAGTAATCATTGGATTTCTAGCTAAAAGAAATCATGAAAACATAATTTAGAGGTAACAAAAAAGTGAATGCTCTGTTCAAAAGCATTAAGCAGATGGCCCTTATTAAAAAACAAATGCCAGGTCTCTCCCTTCCACAATATTTTACACACTGAAAAAGGGAATGTCCAGTAATTGTCCAGACAAGTACAGTACACGTATGTGTGTGTATATGTGTGTGTGTGAGCGTATGTGTGTGCGAGCTTGCACATGTGCAGTTGAGTTTGAGGATAATCACGTCTTTTCATTAAAGGGAGATACTGGGATTTTGCTTTCACCAAAGTTTCAGATGTTGTTGGAAGCCATACTTTTTTTTAAAGATATATTCTTATAGGAATATTAATCCTGGCTAGTATAAAAAATTTAATTGTGATTCATGTTTTTTTTTTGCTGCTCCTGCACAGCAAATCGTAAGAAACCCATCTGTTGATGAACTCAAACACAAAAACGATCCTTGCATGCAGTGGATGGAGATTGGATTCTCCATTATCTTGCTCTCACTACCTCCTTCTCTTCGCCCTCCATCTTTTTGGTACAGTCAGTGTGTTCCTTCACAAATAGAAAAAAATAATGCTTTCAGGGTCGGGAGATAAAGCATGGATCTCCGTAGGATGAGATGTCTTTGGTGGTCAGACTCTGTGGTGTGTGTATTCAGATGGGGAGCTGAGGCAGAAGAGTTATAATAGATCTTTTGTGAGGAGGTCACTCTTCCAGCTTTGTCAGGCTATTCGCTCTCTCTCCTCACCACTCTCAAGCCCTGCGACAAGCACATGACTCAGAAAAAAAGACAACATCCGACTGATGTGTCTCTCATTTTCTCTCTCTTCTCCTTTCTACAGTATTTCTCCGCCTGTTTTCTTACTTCTTTGAATAAAACCTCTTCAGGACACTGTGATGATAAAGGTGCAGTCCTGGTGTATACTGAATATTTAGGAGAGATTAGAGCGTGAAAGAGTGTAAATAAAACAATGTAATGCAACAAGGCTGTCAGTGGGTTTGTTCAGGAGTGAATGGGTGGTATAGCCTAGAATTCTGGGTTGCAGGTACCCCTGTGGTATCAAATGGTTTTGCTATGCGAGAACATCTGAAAATGAACCACAGTGGGTCTGTGGCTGATCTAGGTTCAGTCAGACCAGTCAAATGACTCATATCTTTGTGGAGAGCTGCTGAACAGGCTTAGCACGATGAAGGCAGGGCTGTGACAGTAGCTTAGAAATCCAGATGTCCTTGTACAGGGGAATGCCAGACTAGCTATCACGTGCAGAGGTGTTTGAAAGGTAACCACTAATTCCACATCTTGGACTGAGCCCAATCTGTCGGTCATAGCCAGACCATACATTTTAATGTCAGGGTCTAACTAATGTCAGGCTTGCCAGGTTCTGTGTGTATTTTTGGTATGACTGTTTTTCATGGTCAAGGCAAGTGGTGGTAGTCCAGTCTACACATACAGTCATTGTTGCTGCACATGTAGAGATAGGGAGCCCAGCACTGAAATAAGCCAACTTGTTGCTCATAAATACTAATTTAATGATTTAAATTAATTAATGTTGATGAAGATTCTCATTCATCCAGGTTTGGTAGTCATATTGTTCAGTTATAGGCAACTGGACTTCTTTTGGAGCTTGAAAGACGTTTCACTTTCTATCCAGAAAGCTTCATTAGTTCTAACATGTTTTTACTTTTACTTCTTGTTTTTAATGGTGTCTTATCAACTTCACTTTACTTACAATATGCACTGAGTGTTTGTAATTGGTAGAAGCATTTGGACATATAAAAGGACAATAAACAAATTGACGCTTAATAATGCTTTGTGACACTTCAGGTTATAAAGGCTTATAAATGAACATTTATGGTGTTATAACAGAGGTGTGACTAGAGTGTCCTGTATGAGGGGGCAGTTTACTGATGTAGGGGGGCAGAAAAAAATACCTTCGAAAAAGGTGGAAAACCACCACCTATAAATACTACTAATATAGGCTACGAGGAATAGTAATGCATAGTAGGATGGTGTAATGATGTATATAGTAGTGTGGTTGGTAATGTGAGGTAGCCTATATAGCAGGATGGTGTAATAGTGTATGGGGTGGTGTAGTGGTGTATATTGTATAGGGCAGGGGTCGGCAAATAAGTTTGGACCCGGGCCTTTTTTTTTTTCAATTCAATTCAATATTTTCTGTGTGATGGAATATCTTTTTTAAAAAAGAATATTCTGTGATTGGCAAGGTCCGCCCTGTAAATAACGATTGTTGCTTATTGAGAATTTAACACGAGGCACTAGACATCGCCAGGCAAGCATGGGAAAAACCCGAAAAAACAAGAACTTTCTACCTACCTCTCCGCCCCCAGCTACCCAACCAACCCCCGCCGTAACACAACTCTGAATACCGTGCAGAATTAGTTAGAATGCAACACGACAGGCAAAAACGCATTAAACACAGTAGGCTATTTTAAATCCACCTTGTTCCACAAAAAAACAATGTTTACATTAACATCCTCTGAACAAAACATCAACAAAGTTTACTGGACAAACACTGCCCCGGGCGTAGAAGAGCTGAGGATAGCATGTGCCAATTATCTTATGGTGCATAAGGGCCCAGAAGAGAAAGTAAACGGAAATTGCATCTGGCTAATCTTCACCACACTATTATAGCGGTTCACTTCACTCACGTTACACAGTCAGGCAGATTGACCGCAGGTGCCAGCTTGTTTAGGTGAATGCACGGTTCTTTACTATCCACATAAATACCACGATGTGTAGCTGCGATACAATTATGCTATAACCCATTGGAATAATCATATGATATTTAGCTTAGAACCAAATCAGCATAGTAAACCATCATGTAAGCTACACAGACAACAACACAAAAAGTAAACCAAATGTCTTACCTTACTGCCCTCCACATCCAGGTTATGATGTTCAATAGTTTCAACAAGTGTCAGAAGTATGCTTTGTCAAGACAGCTAAAGCTCATGCTATTTTCTGAGGCAACAACTGTCCTGCATTAACTAATATCTAAGAGAAAAACGAACTTTTTTCAGATTTTTCAGGCTACCTAACGCTAACCAGCCTGGCCAAAATGACTAAATTATGGTCAATAAATAGCTATATAATAAGCCCAAGAAAACGAAATAATTATCTTAGATTCGCAGATTTTATGAAAACGTAATTTGAAGCAGCAGCAACTTAATAACACACACGTACATAATTAAAGAAGGATGAGACCATTGGTCTGTACTGTTTAAGAGTTGGCACTGTAATTTGCTGCTAGCATCTGCCTCCCCTCCGTAAGCAATGTCAAACTTATTTCTACAGACTTTACAGAATTCTTTCCTTTCATCACCCAGCTTTGGCAATCCACGAGTAGGCTACTTCCCATACAGTCTATGGCACTACCCCACCCACTCCTCCTGGTACCTGCATTGGCCGGGTTTCCCAGATTCGTTAAGAAGCTCTTAACGCTAAGATCTTCTTTGGAGCGCTCTTTAAGAGCTCTCATTGGCCAGATTAGCGCTCCAAAGAAGATTTTAGCGTTAAGAGCTTCTTAACGAATCTGGGAAACCCGGCCATTAACGTTTTTGCTTTTTAGCGACATTTTCGGATTCTGGTGCATCAGCCATTTCGAATGAATGAAAGTTTAGCTTATTGTCAGTGCGTTATTTGCGCTCAATTGTAGAACGTCAAAGAACCAATTGGAAAGCAATGAGGTTTTGCGATTGTACCGTGGTGGATTACGGAGCCCCAGAAGATTACCAGATTAATGTTTTTTTTGTTATTGCTACCTATCTGTTTCAGGGATTCTATGAAAACAATACACAAACATAGCAGCTAGTTAATAGTGGCAGGTCTTGTTTTTTTTTTTTTTACCAGATAATTTTCTTCAGGGGGGCAGGGCTTGGGCCTGGGGGGCATTGCCCCCCCCCCAGCCCACCCGTAAAAACGCCCCTGTGTTATAATGTCTTATAATGTCACCTAACCATAGACTAGAATAGCAGGGAGTACATAGACAGTTATGACTAACATAATGACATAGTGATGAGACTTGAATGAATGCATTTCATTAATCAGTTGAGAATGCATTATGAATACAGGTTACATAGAGTCTTTTTCTTTTTTAGTGAATTGATTGCCCATTAGATTATATCTTTCAGAGTTTTTAACTACCAACCCTTATTTTTTGGCTTGTAAAAAATCCACATCTAAATCTAAATCTTCGTCATTGTGAACTGAAGAACTAACAGCGATAAACTGCGCTGCATAGAAATGGCCTAATCTACGCGTCAAACGGCGTACACTAGTCAATCCTTATAATCTGCAGTCTCACAGCTGCTCTCAGTAGGACAGGCGACTTAACAAAGGAAAGAAACTGGGGCACACTGATCACACTTGCAGTCTTTTTCACACACGTTTTCACACACTGTGTCTTTGTCAGATAACCTGCGTTGCATCAGACTGCCGTAGCTAGGCTTAACAGCGCTTGCAGCATCTTGAATTGGTAAGATGATGTTGTACGATATAAGGGAGGTGGATACACTGTCAGGCAACCAAACTAGTTCTTACTGCACAGATCACATCAACTCGCTATAGCGTTCATTTAGTAGCGCTCAATGACAAGGTCGACAAGATTTTACACTTGAATGTATTTATCTTCTAAATAATTATTAATCTCGGCTGGAATGAAAAACAGTTAAAAAAACTTTTTATCACAATGTAGTAAATAAGTGAGTTTAAGTATAGTGCTTTTTTTTCTAGGGATCTGGCTGCGATTTTGAGGGAAATGTTCTGAAGTCTAAAAAGAGCCCAAAGGTCCTAAATGTTTACTGAACATGACAGAATGGGACTGGGATAGGCAGTTCAACTGGCACACACACACACACACACACACACACACACACACACACCTCACTACACTTTTAGTGTGGTTAAAGGAAGGAAGATAATGTCTATGAAAACAGCCTCAGCTTACAGCCTCAAAACATGTCACAGTAGAAATGACATACAGGGAGATGAAGTGATGTGAAGACGCCAGATTTTCTTTTTCTGTTTAAAATGACACAACAATTTTTAAAATTTCATCAGACACACGCACACTCACACACACACACACGTACACACACACACACAGGCACACATACACACACACAGTGCAGAATTTAAGGTTTGTGTGTACAGTGCAAGTTCAGTGGTTTGAAGTCGTTCTCTCTTTCTCTCTTAGTATACCACACACACTAATGTAAATCTCACTCCACTGTGGGGGAAAAGCGCTGATTCCACATTTGCCTTTTGAGTTGTTCTTCTCTCGTTCCTGCATCAGTGAGTGAGTGTATGCCCCCCCGAGCCTCTCTCTCTCTCTCTCTCTCTCTCTCTCTCTCTCACTCACACACACACACACACACACACACACACACAGGCACACACAAACTAGGCAACAAAACTCCTTTAGGATCCCAGGACCCCAGTTTTAATGTATTTCCTTACAGCCAGGATGCAGCATATTAATCACCAGAGATAATACTGCAACACATTGATAGTGATTCTCAGAGCTGCAGTAATTGCGCAGCGATGTGGAAGTCTAACTAAAATGTCCCTTTGGTAATAAAGTTCTCATTCTCAAAGATTTCTCTGACGAGGGAAAGGCGGTCATCAAGTTTCAGCCTACTGATATGATTTTTTCTTCGCAACCACTCAAAGACATTGTGAAATTTTAATGAGACTATTAACAATTCAGCTCACCCAACCCTAGCTGCCCTTGGCCAAAGGCAGTTGTCAGATGATTTCTCAGGTATCTTATGTCCTCTGTTTATCCTAAGAGTTTTATAAAATATAGATCAAAATATTGTCTAATCTCTATGTCATTGCTTATAAAATGTGAACTGAGATCTTTTTAGCATTCTGTGGGCTAAAGCTGTGTGTCTGTGAAGTTATGAAGCAGAAGAAGCTTAGCTGGATCTACTAATTTGGATTAAAAGCACAATTGCTCCCCAAAGCTACAGGGGTTATCCTCAGATAATAACTCCTAAAGCACAAACATCTCAAATCTGTGTGAGGCAATTCCATACCATGGTGTTTTGTTGTTTGGACAGTCTGCAGTTGCAGCTTAAACAGAATTCATAGAAAATAAATGATAACAAAAAAAAAGTTTGTGAAAGGATATGAAATAACTTTCAATACTGCAACTTACAGCCTCCTGCTAGTTGCTTCTCTGAAGCATTGCTTTGATGTAGCTACGATGGTCCCAGTTTCAACTGTGTTCTGCACGTTATGTAAGGCCATTAATAGCTGTCTGAAAAATGAGACAAGTTTTTTTTAATACTCTATAAATGTGTGAAGGGTATGTGCCGCGTCACAAAATGTCACACAGAGATAGGTTCAAATTCTCACTGATTAACACATAGCCTAACATTTCTCATGACAGGAAAATATCTTGTGTACAATCAATGTGCAAGACATTATCATTCATAAATTATTTATCACAAAAGTTGACTCATACATTTTTGTATTTGATTGAGGCATTATAACAATACAAAGAGCCAATACTAAATTATGCAATAGCCATGTACATTTAAACTACAAAACAACAAATTTTGTATGGGCAAAAAGCAAACGGCAAACACACACTTTTTGAAAGAGAAAAGTTTTGAATAAAATGTCAACATGTCTCAACTTAGACAATGACTTGCACAGACAAGCACACAGGAACAGCTCACACTGACAACAAACTCATTTCTAGACAAATTCATTACAATGCAATTGGTGGAGATAATTCTATTGAACATATTCTTTAAATCAATTCTCTCTCTTGTCAAGTCAGACACTTGTATCTGGCCTTATAAGAGATGTGAATGCTGTTTGAGGGACTGCGCCACAGGGAGAGAGGGGATAACAATAGAGGAATGCCTCACCAGCTCCGGTCTGCAGCAAAGTTTTGAACTGAGGCCTTTTTTCATGTCACAATTTCGATGTCACACTGATGGGTTTAAATAACACCTTGCTGTCATATAATGCCTGAAGTGCGGCCTTTGGTGTTCATGCTTGATTGCGGCCGTCAGCTCTCCAGAGACCTCACACACACAAAAATGAAAACATAAGATAAAACCGCATTTCTATTGGTCAGCACAATGACCATATTTCCTTTTAAAACTGAGTAATTAAAAATAAAACTTTACTCTTCTATGTTTAACTGTTAAATGACAAACACACAGTGTACTGATGACAATTGGGATTTAGTACTATCGGACTATCGGATGCGAATCGGATGTTACTCTCAATCACCTGTTAATTAATGACATGTTGGCTAAACAAAATAAAATCTGTTTTTTTTTTTTCTTGTGCAGATTCAGTCAACAAAGAACACTTGCACTTTTGAGCATGGTTGCTATCTGGCCAAACCAATGCTACACAAATCACAAGCAATTTTTTTTTTGTTAGTCTGTCACTTCATCTCCCCTAAATGCAGTGCAATCTTACACACTTCTTTGAAGCATTGTAAGCACAGCTGTACATGTCAAACACATTTATACACCATATAAGATACACAATACAATGTAGAATCCATAAAATAAACAAGTTACAACAAACAGAAAAATGAACAAAATGTGTCTCTACCTAACCAATTGACCTGAGGACCCTCTACTGTATATCAGTGGATAGAAGCCATACAGTACTGTAGTAACAAGACAATATACCCTTATTATGCTCTAAAGGAGAGCGGCCCTGAAGTAATTAATAGTTGACGGTTGCTTTAGATTAAATACATACATGTAAATGTCATGTCAAGGGATAGGTCCTACAAAGACCATTACTACCATAGTGCAATAAATGAGTCAAGCACTGCCTGCAATCTGACTGTGCACAGCATGACAATCAGACAGTCAGCTTAATCAAATGATAGAGACCAAAAAAAAACAACACAAGAATCCGCTACCACATTTCGTAAGGTGGCATCAGCTATTCAGACTAAATGTCACAGCAGTCACCACGTACGTTCAGAGCCTCTGGAGTAGATCAGAAAGCCAAGCACGTCTGACAAAAAGGTGTGCTCCTCAATATGTGTAATTATTTTTAAAAAGGCAAAAATATGCCCATCATGTAGCCATGGCATCACACGGTGACAGAGGACCGGATGTGGTGTTTTTCTGTGCCGCTAAAATGACAGACTGGGATCTTATGCATCTTAGGACCGACTGACAACTGTGCAGCCAGTACTAAACAGCCTATGTGCAGCCCACCCACAAAGAAACGAAATCCTTGAATCTGTGTTAAGTTATTTCTCAAACCAACTTGGAATTGTGGAATGTGCAAATGATGATGGAAGAAAGATGTCACCTCTTTCAAGATGTCACCACAGCACAGACACAAGCTAAATCAAGTGTTTTCTATTGTCATTTCAGCCCTATACACAGTATAAAGTGAGACGAGACAACGTTCAACCATGAATCCAAGTGGTGCTACATTAAGATAACAATAAATAATACATTTGGACAGGCTGTATGGTGCACACAGGCTAAAGCTTTACAGGCTAAAGAATCTTAGTATGCATATAAGTTAAGCTACATCTACTGCACCTACATTATAAATATCCTATACATTCAATGTATCAAGACTAAGGACAATAGCCTAGATATTAAAAAAGGGCATAGAAAAACCTGCAGAGGCGTGAAAAATAGTACAGCAAGGTTTAACTAACACTGATACATTGTTTTAACATTTGTTAGTTAGCTAGACAGAAAATCCGAACTCAATTATAAAACTAATCTCAGAGTCAAGTCCTTATGACATGGCATGAGGCTAACGCCTTCACATCCATTGTACCTGAATCATTTTATATACTGTATATATATATTCTGGTCTTTTGTGTTGGTAAGCCGTAATATGTGATCTTCAGTGATTCAGATCTTCAGAGTATTTTGACCTGGGGTGGTGTTGGTCCTCTTTATTTAAGCTACGTTATCTAATCAAAATACTCGTAGTTGACATTAATAAAACTTTTCAGGACAATTGTGATGGAAGATACATACAGCACAAATTTCAATATTCAACTCTTTTTCAAGTCAGATTCATGAATTCAATGCTTTTAAGACTTTCCTGCGTGAACACTGTTGTAAGGACTCAGATGGAGCAAAAATGCATCCCTGTACAATAGTTGGTTTAATGCTTGTTGGCATGGTAGTAGTGGTATATGAATAAAATGTGTTCCATAAGCGTTGCTCCAAGGACCACTTTACTGAACTGAAACATTAAATGCCTGTAATAAATTCTGAACATTTATTACAAATCATAAATTGAGTCACTGCAGTATGTAAAAGTTATATAATGCATATAACAATAACCAGTCAATGGAAAAAATTGTATGAAATATGCACTCAATACATTGTTGATTTGGAGCCATGTTAAGATTCTGTGAGGCATTTCCATAAGCTGTGTGTATTGTATTGTGATGTGAACCAGATTCGTTTCTCCACACCTTGGCTGCTGACGCTCCTCTCCTCCCATTGGGCGCTGGTGAAGCAGACTAACATGTCATCTTCATTAGCTTTCTGTTAACACCCTCACTCTTCTTTCCCACTGAATCAACAGAAATATAGCTGTCTGCCTGAACTAGCAAATGCAGTTCTTTAAGCAGCAGTTGTGTGAGTAATCACCTCTCTCAACCACCCCAGTGCCACCCCTTCTCCCACTCTGTTTCCTTTATTAGCATTTAGCAAGCTGCAACGGGGCGCTCCTATGCTCTGATGTAGCATTTTGACGATTAAGCGCTTCCGTCATTTTGCTCTTTCTTCTTTACTCCTTTCTACCCCACTACACCCCTCTCACTTTCTTTTGACACCCCGGGTGCGTTTCGAGACGGTGGTGGATTGCCTTAATTAAAGAGTTTTTGATGTTTTTTTCTATCTGTTATTAGAGATCAGAGTATGTCAGGGAAGATTAAACCCCGATCTCTGGTGTAAATAACCTCTCAGTGGCTCCCTTCATCTTGGTACCTCTCGCCCTCTTCTCTTCCTCTTCTCTTCCACCTTAAGCTCATTAAGAGCATCAGTCACTGTGGTGGAACCACGAAGACTTTATCTCTTTATGCAGGGTGGAAAAGTTTAATTAACAGTATGCGAGTTTTGTTGTGTAGTTTTGAAGTGTGTGCGAGCGAGTTAAGTCGAATAAGATTCACTCAGAGAATTATTTATTTGAATACAAGGTCTTTTACCTTCAAAGCAACAGCTTGTCAACAGGGAAGCATATAAGGGTGAATGGATGAAAAAATGGTCAAATTATGTTCTGAATGAATGTTAGAGAGACTTGGAGTAAGTGAGACATTTGTAGGGGTAGAAATCTAAACAGTTTTAAGTTATTATTCCAAGCAGAACTGCTGACAAAGGAAAGGTTGACTAAGAAGTTTGGCAGGATTAGATAATAGATGGTAAAATTAAGAGTTCAGAGCAAGTTTAGAGAGTGTTGCCAGGACAAGCATGTATGGCTTGAGCCTTTTGCTCCAACCACTCAGCAAAGTCAAGAAGTGTGACCTCTTCTGGAGCATGTTGCCATTGCTGACCATAGCTCGATTTGAGGGCTTGCATTGTACCTCAGGAAGTGTATGAGGTTTAAATTTCTAGGGGAACATCCAGATCTTATAGAAGCTGTATTTTCAGTGGTAGTTTGCACCAGGGCATTTAACACTTAATCTAACCCTAAACCTAGCCTCTTTTTTGAGTTGTCTAAGAAGCAATAGAGTGGCGTAAATTTGGACAATCTTCATTCTTCGCTCACTTTCACTTTCAGCTGATGTTAACATGAATCAGATAAATTCTATAATACAAACTGCTGCAGATGGATTATCAGATGCCATGACTGTCGTTGCTAACCTGAACCAGAACTTCCTGTATTAGTTGTAGGGAGAAAGCTATTAGTTGTGAAAATCAAATTGAACTTAAACAAATTTAGATTCATAATAGGAATAGGAATGATTTAACAACTGTACATGCATTCCATGACTTAAATTAGGCTACTGTTTTACCAGCTGGACATAGGCAGAAATCAAATGCTTCTTCACTGTAATAATAATGTTTCCTTAACTGGGATAACATAATCAAGTTTGATATAATACTAATTCATGGATCCATGGTTTAACTAGTGAGTTCATCAAACAAAAAGAAAATCTAACACACGCAATTATAAACTTGCCCACAGAATCACTTGTGGTACTTTACTTAAGCAAGCCTAAAGATGCATGGTTATGTGACTGGACAGTGTCAAGATTATACCTTACATACTCAAAACACTAGCTTAACGAAAAACATGACTAATTGATCTAAACTTAAGAACATGCAGTCGTCAACGGTATGCATTTCTTATCTATTTCTTGTGTAGATGTAGCCTGGCTTGCGCAACAAAGCTCATGGGAGCTTAGTCTGGCCATCCTACATTACTAAATGTCTTCTGGGAGGCGGGCTTAACCTGCGTCCATCAGATGCCTCTGTATACTACTTGACGAATCTACAACCAATCAGTCCACTCATTCCGATGATGTATGCGTAAGCTCGTTTCTCATTGGTGCCCACAGATTTGGGAAAAATAATTCCTCTAAAACGGCAGCCTGGCTGGACTGACTTGCTCGCGAAATTGAATGCAGCATCACAGGAAGTGTGGGCGGGTCCAGGCTAGTGTAGATGTTCATTACAACCAATATGTGTAGTAAAACAGGTATGAACAATTACATATTAAATATGGGTACAAACAGGGATTGAATGTAATAGAAATCTACACATAAGCATGAGTTGTGCTAGTTTTACCACAGCTGAGAGGATTTGTTAGGCACAACATAGAACATAGTGCTATTATACCATTATCCTTTAGCCCTGGCACAGTAAGAGCCTCTCAGCTTTTCTAAAATGGTCACCACATCATTAAAGGAAGGCACAAGAGGCCTGCTAGCAGAACATTAGAGCGGCTCAACAGATGTTTACAACAAATTGCAAAAAGAGAATAGTCAGTTCAATGCAGTTCAATGCATGACGTAGGCTCACACAGTTCAGCAGGAAGTTTTTAATATATTAAGCATTTTCATAATTAACCTTTTTGTTTAAAAAAAAAAACTTGACCTCATTCATGCTTTTACTTCCAGCAGAGTAAATTACAAGGAGGATTAAGCCATATTGGAGTATGAGCAGAGAGATTAGGACTACATCAGAGAACACAAATAACTCACTATTCTCATTCTCTGGTCCATAACCATGGTAACGGAACCTGCTTCCGTATGGCCCAGACAGCAGTACTTAATTGCTTCAAACACAAGAGTTCCATGAATTGGACAAGTCATTTACATTTTTCTGACATTTTGACCACTCTGGTTTAAGGTTCATGTCTACTAAAAAAAAAAAAAGAAATAATAATAATAATAATAATAATAATAAAAAGAGTGCAGGGAAACAAAGAGTACATCTAACTGAAAGAAACGTGATGTCTGGAACTTCAATGATTGGCAAATATTTTAAAAATACAAACACAACCTCTTTGCCACAATAAAACATAAAAAAGGCCACTGACGAGGAAAAAAAAAACAATCAAATTCATCTTTGTAATTATTAATTTAAGAACAAACACACCCAATTATAATTCCCAACAATAAAGGTTAACTGATTATTAAAACATTCCTTTAATAATAATATTTAATATTAACATTTTTATAACAGTACAATCATACCTTTCTCTTCTCTGTCATGTTCCTGTGATCTGATACTTTTTTGTTGTAATTGCATGTAGACGCCCCGTGAATATGTTGCTTGCCCACAGGACCTGTATATAATTTTTAATGAACCTGGCCTTTATGCACAACAAGAGAGTAAGTCACTGTTGTGACTCTACTTTAGAAATAGGGAATGATGACCACTCTAGTCAAATCCCTTCTCAGTAGGACTGGTCACTGTATTGATTCAGACCTCCATTAATTGGGCTGGTATGCTAATTATGTAACCCATGCTATCTGAGAATAAATGTGCTGTTGAGGTTTAATAAAAAAAAAAAAAAAAAAAAAGAAGCAACTCAAGCATTCATATAATACTCCTTGCAGGGCTTACTAATGCAAGCAGAAGATTTTGTTCATTAATGTTTCACCTAAACTACTGCTGGCAAAGGATCAGTAATGTAGGTTACAGGCCCACTGTTGATGTGATTTGCTCTCAGTTCACTTGCTAACCTAAAGCTGTTTTACGTGTTGAGGTGATTTTAATTATCTGAAATAAGGGAGTAATTGTATCTAATGAGCCATGCATCAGTGCAAGCACACCCTCACACACACACACACACAATTCTTCATTCCCTAATTGTTAGTGCAGCTTGAAACCCTCTTCCAGCGCACATGCATGAACACTCACCCACAGACATGCACCTTCTAATTCACCCATTCACATGCACACGCACTCCTACACCCTGGACACACCCACCGACTGACGGAGGTGAGTGGCAGTCTGGAGCACCGAGGTGTCTTCAGTGGCCTGATTCCGTAACTGGGGCTGAATTTAGCCTCCGCAGTGAGCGGTAATAGCCTCCACAACATCTCCGCCTGTGCCTTCATCCCGCCGCCACTTTCCACCTGGCTACCCCCACTTCTAATATTAAATATTTCACCGTCGGCTGTGGGAGTAGGTGCCGCCAGAGACGAGCAAATGACTTCAAATGACTGCTAAATAATACAGTTCAGCTCCCGACCCGCTCTTTGCTAGGAGGGTTTCAGGCTTTGTCTGAGACACGTATTGGCCATAAAGGCCCCAGGGTAGAGGCTTGGGTTGTCCAATGCAAGCTGCCACTCGGAATTAGACAGCTGAGAAGCAACACGCTGCCTTTAAAAAGGCCTCCTGTGCAAGCGGCGCCGGGGGAGTTTGTGGGGTCTAGCATTAGCGTAAGTTGCTAAAATTGCCTTATATGTCTCCTGACGTGTACATGAAAAGGCCTCTTATTCTAAATGTATGGTAGGTCAACACCCACTGGGGGTGTAAGTCTCATGTTATCGTTTAACATACATGACACGTTTTAAACCCAGACATGTTTGATCTTTATGATTTCTGTCTCTGACCTAGACCCAACAGTTGCTAACAGTAATTTAGGTTAATGCAATTTGACATTTTGCTTTGTAAAGATATAGACATGCAAAGGCTTGAGGGGTGTTTGGCCAGTACATCTGTGATGTGCGCCCAGGGCAAGACATTTCAGCATACATTTCTCATTTGCTACATTGCTTCTCTCCCTTTTCTCGCTCTCTCTCAGTTCCTCATGGTGCAAATGATATAAAAGCCCGTAAAAAGTCCTACGTTTAGGGGAGAAGTTACTGCATTATAGAAACATATTAATTTATTGAAATTTCAAATTATTCAATACTTGATCCTTTATGATATTTAAAATACATTGGCCTGTACACAGAGGGCAAAAGGACTTTTATGGGTTCTTCCCAAACCACAGTGATGTCAAGAGAGTCAGTGTTTGTACCAGATAGTACCACCATCAGGTAAGTTTTATTATTAAGAAATTTCTAATGCAAATTTTCATTACTACTACTACTATGCATTTTTGAGGTAGTTTACAAGATACAATGTTCAATGTTCTTAGGTGCCCTGCTTTACATCTTTACAGTATTTCAAACTGTTCTCTGAGATCTTACAGTACAAGATGGTATTGTAATGTTACTGTCTCGGGTAAGGAAGGGCCCCCTAATAATGGGTAGTCTTGATTATACCCCTCACCAAGGCACCCTGAGGAGACAAAATATATCAGACCACCACTAAGGAGTCAATTAGGCTAGAACTTTATTTCATAAAACATGAAAATGGACATGGACAGAACTGCACTATAACTTAAATAAGGAATAACATAGGCTAAAGGTCTCACAAAAGTATCACAGTAAAGCAATAAAGAATTATGGCAAGATCACAACAACAAGACAATCCGGGACATGCCAGCCACAGTGGTTGTCTAACTAATGCCAGAGCAAAGCCCAGTCTAATTTCCCCCAAATAAAGCTATCTTACCGATAACGACCCATCCCATTTTTGTCCGACTGCTCGCCTGGCGTCTCCTACGCACTGGTGTCTGATTTTCTTCTCCTTGATTTCCAACTGCAGACTCATATCAAGCCTCAGCAGTTGGATACAATAATCAACCTGGACCCATCCCTGATTGGACACCCCCCTCATTTATTCTTCCACCCAACATTATTATACACAACCATACCACAGTGTGTAACTTTACTTGGGATGAAATTTGTCTGCAGAGATCGTAGCACCGCTAAATGCAACCTATTAAAATAGTGATTTAAGCGCCTTGTTTTTCTGCCTTTGATAATGAGCTCTGATTAGCTGCTGTAGCATTCCAGCATCACAAGAGAATTGGAATTATCTAATGTCAGAATTGACCAAAACAAAGAACTAAAATCTTCTGTTGAAATAATCACTTTCAAAGTAAAAGAAGGCACATCTTGTGAGTGTGACAGCACATCCACCAACTGCTTGGAGATTGTTAAAAGACACTTTGCAACAATTATAAGTTTCACACTGGCCAGCATTTAGGTTACAAGATTATGGTTACAACTAACGATTAAAACTTACAAACCCTGCTCACCAAAGATGACAAGTCATTCAAAATACACAGAAATAACAGGTTAATGTTGATAATGTTGATAAGGATGATAATTCAGTGAATTGATTCGTATCCACCAACAATAACTCACTTTCACTTCTACGTAAGACTGATCAACTTTTTGAATTGGCCTTATTTCTCTGTCAAGATAGTAAAGCCTGCAACACAGTTTCACATGCACCATATACCTCAGACAAATAAAATAAATAAAAAATGTGGGTAAAAATGACACCTTTAATCACTGCACCAAGCCATTAATGAATCTGAAAGAGCATATTTTGACATCAAGGCGCAACAAATTGTAGTTAAATGTACATTAATAATCAGTTTTAAAACCGCCTATGACTGTACAGTTTTGAAACCGCCTATGTCTGTACAGTTTTAAATGTATGTATGTATATATATATATATACATTTAGGAAATATAGTTTAGAAGTAGCTTGTAGCTGTAGATAACGTAAGACAGCACCCTGTATGACCTTTTGGAATTATAATGAATTTGAATGAAGTTGTAATTGTGTTGGTGGACAAAAGCATGGTGTGTGAGTGTGTATGTATTTACCTGTGCAATGTAAGTATTTTAGTCTGAACATAGAACAATCCCTTAAAATCCCATGACTTGCTCCAGGAATGCTCCATCATGTCATTAACTTGATGAGGTCTGACCAGCTTGTCCGGCATTGTCTCAAGGGGCCTAATTATTATTTTTACCTATTTATGAATGTGCCCTTGTGTGTGTGTGTGTGTGTGTGTGTGTGTGGGAAGACAATGGCATCATGGAATATATATAACTGAGCTGGAGGGCTTGCAAAAGCATTTAGAAGGCTTGTCTCGCCACCCCTATGACTAATTCTATTGTTACACAGTGGGGATAACATGCTTCACCCAGCTGCTCCCGGGAACCCCTGTGCTCTCTAACTGTATTTCACATTTGAATGCATGGTTGGAGGTCAACAATGTCTTGCCAACAAATTTCTTTCTCACTTTCTCAAGCCTAAGAACTCAATGTCATTCTGCTTTAGTCTATTTGTTCCAGAGCTATGGGGATATCTCATTATACTACTCCATTCACACGGCACCACCTTTCCTGTTAACACAAACTGTAAGAAAAGTATAAAACAACATTGATGTACTGTCCTGGTGTCATCCACTTCTTCTTCTACCATGAAAAAATCTACAAATTGCTCAATGCAGAAGCCATTATCAAGTAATCATTTTTCGAGATTAAGGGAGAGTTCCACTGTGATTTAATCCATATCCCCAAGTCAGTGCTGTTGCTGAGGAAAAAGATGTAAAAATATCAATAACAAAGATCGAAGAACTTAGCTAATAGCTTTCATTTTCATATGTTCAATTCAGAAAGCCTCTGGTCTATGCTACTGTACACCTAAAGACTAACTGCTAAGTAGCAGCGCACATGAAATTCCTAAGTTAGTCTATGAAAAGATTGATGAAGTGAATGAAGAAATGAAAAAATGAAGGTTAGCTGCTTAGCTGCAACCTGTTTTGCCTACTAAAATACTACAACCCTCATGAAAACATGATGCATTGTACTGCAATATCAAAACTGCATTTTTTGCTGTACTACTGCAGTAGCCTAATGCAATATTTTGGACACAAGAAAGTCATGAAAAAATACTTCATTTTACAGCATTGTATTATGAATATGAAATGAAATATTCTGGACAAAAAATTACTGCTTAACTGCAAAATAAACGCAGTATTCCTGTACCAAAATGAATGTTTTTTTTGTAAGTGACTGCAAAAACTACCTAAGAATGGCCTATGGGGAATAGGCATATGATTTACACCATGTGGTCTTTCACGTGGTCTTTCAGCTTCTCATGTAACTGACTAAAAGGTCAGCAGACCTCTAAGCCTACACCAGATAGAGACACACCTCCAGGCTGTGTAAGGGCTATTTGACGAAGAAAGAGAGTCATGGAGTGCTGCGGTAGATGACCTGGCCTCCACAGTCACTGGACTTAAAGGTGCTCTAAGCGATGTGACGCGTTTTTAGGACTAAAACATGTGTTGTTACATACAGCAAACATCTCCTCACAATCTGCTAGCTGCCTGTCCCCTGAACACACTGTAAAAAACACAGTCTCTGTAGACAGCCCAGGCTCCACAAACGGCAACAAAAACACAGTGGGCAAACCTAGCATAACAAACGAAAACGAAACATAACAGTGTTCCAGCCAGTAAACGACAAGAAGGAAATGCACGTTCATGAGTCTTTCAGGAGGCATGGGAGGGAGGGGGAGGAGTGAGCTATCCTCCGTTTTGTTTGACAATACTTCAAACGTCAACAAGAAGTGACGTGAAACAGCATCGCTTAGAGCGCCTTTAAACCCAATTGAGATGGTTTGGGGTAAGCTGGACCACAGAATGTAGGCAAAGGGGCCAACAAGTTCTAAACACCTCCAGGGCTTTCGAGAAACACCGTGGCAACTCTGAAATGTCCGGCCTGACCTATCACTGTTAGCATTGCCAGCATTAGCATTATTAGCATATATGCTAAATATACTAATTAACAGCAGTCCATTCAGTACTACTGTTAGCATCATTACCATTGCATCATTAGTTAGAATTGATAGCATCATTGGTAGCATTATTAGCATATAAGCTAATTAATAGCAGCTAAGTTTACACATGTCAGAAGTCAAAGCCTTGTAGGGAGAACAAATATACAATGTATATCTGTATTCTGAGGGAAACAAAGCAAGTTAGGCCCTGTCCCTCAAAGGCATGTCCATGAGGTAACACTTTAGTTTACAGCCCGCACATTAACCCTTTAAAGGCCCACTATGCAACATTTTTCATTTAATTAATCTGTTTCATGCTGTTTAGGATGCTAAAATTAGTCATTACACGGCGAGCGAACGGTGTAGAATGCGCCACCGTGGCCAATAGCGGTAGATACAGCACTTGCAATGTTCAGCAGCGCGGACCGCCTCCAATAGAATGCAGTGCAACACAATGCAATACAGCGGGCTTTAGAGGGAGCTCGTGAGAGAGAAAAACTGAATGTTGCTTAGTGCCGGTTGAAGGCACACCGTCCCCGCCCCCCTTTTTTTCTTTTTTTTTAATGGTTATGCTTGTGTCATGCCAGTAGGAGTAACTTCAAATCAAGCAAACAGACATGAAAGCCCAGGGTCTTAGCTTTCATTTGAAACCAATTTTATAGGTAAAGGGGTTTTCAAGTTATCTTTTGAATGTCAGTAGGCCCTCTTGTTTACAAAAAGTTCCTATGGGAGTTTACATAGGGGTCCCAAGCAAAACGCATAGACATATCTTTACAAAAATTATTGTGAAAAGTCATATTTTTGGTCTTTTGACTTCAATTTTTTGGTGTAGCAAGCTGAGAAATGGAGTTAGGGCCTAGATTTATTGATTTGGGGGTATCATAAGGATGGTACCTTCATATCTTAGTTAGTTCATAGACATTTGAAATAAGCGGAAAAAAAACTTAGTTCCAACCTCTGTAACTCTGTGTCCATATGTCACAGAAACATACATATTCTTCTAGAAAAGACTTGAGGGTGTCACCTTTCCAATGGTATGAGGCACATCCCTGAGTCTAACTGTCAAGCTTTTAATTTGGGTATGCCGTTTTTTTTTTTTTTTTTTAAATAGGAAAAATAGGGGCGTGCCTTAAATGTGGTTAAATGTAGTTTTGGGTGTGTTACCTTACCTTCTACTTTACGGGATGTATGTTATGTAATAAACTGTAAGTACTTTGTTAAGTACTTCGTAGTTTATCCCTTGTTAAAGGCAGTGGCGGTTTTAGGCATGGGCTACCTGTGCCGCCCCTGCCTGCTGCTGAAGGAGCCGCACAGAAGCGAGCCGAGATGGAATGAGGGGAGGGGATGGGGGCACAGAGTAGGCTATAGGCTACAGTTCACCTCTCCCAAATGAAGCGGACAAGAAGGTGGGCTAAACTATGTCAAGAAGGTGGGCTAAACTATGTCAATATTACTTAGAAAAAAAGAGAAAAAATTATAAACACAGACCAATAAGTAGCACATTTTTAATTATTTGAAATTATTATAATTATAATTATAATTATAATACTTATGTGAAATTGCTAATAAAAATAGGTAGGCCTAATAAAAACGATTATGATGTGGAGGTGAATTGCTTTAGTCTTGACTTATGGTCGTGAGTGACTGCGGATGGGAAATTTATTGATTGTCTATTAGGTGTAAATGTTCTCTCTGTATGATTAAGGTATTCAGTGGTGTAACGTGTAATTCACGGTACCCATGCTAGCCACTGCTATGTGTGATCAGAATGCAGAAGTTGCCGACGTTGAAATATCGTGTCAACGTTTCTTGAAACGTAGACTAAAAGGTAAATTTGAGGACTTGTGAAATTAAGCAGGGGAAGGTTGCTCAAAATATTACATTTGCCAAGGGAGGGTCAGTTAAATTTCCCTGGCTCATAGGCTAAGTTTCTACAAGATGACTTTTATCCTCCGGTGGACCCGTTCAACCAATGAACGGCCCCTTCTTGTTATGCTTTTTAAAACACAATAAAAGCATAAAATACAAACCATCACAGGCCTATATAGTGAAACTTACAAAATTCCTTATTTGAGTGTGTTTTTGACACTTTTTTGGGGGTTTCTCACCTACATCTTACATAGTAATTATTTTGCTGTGATCTTAAAGCAGCACCAAGGAGTTTTGAAAATCGCACCCTCTACAGATTGTAACGGAAGCTTGCCATAAGGCAAGTCAATTGATCGCTACCCGATTGGGCAAACTTGTTTAGTGCCATTAATGCCGATAGAAGGCCGCAGCGCAAATGCAGTAAGTATCGTTCACCTTGTTATGAGTTGATGGACCACTGAAACGATTTTAACTGAAACGATGAAAACATTATTTTAAGGTTTTAAAAAGTCTTTAGTGCTGCTTTGAGCGTTACCCAGATAGCTTTCATGTAGTTTGTTGTTCCAGCCTACTTATGCAGTAAGTACTCTATAATTTATCCCTTGATACTTTTTGTTACACCATTCTTCCTACGTCTTACACAGTACTTCACAGGCTGTAATCAAAGCCTGTTACCAAAAATGTTACCAAAGCATTGGATAGTGGTAAATATTACAAGAAAATACAATTAATCTAACTGCCATTAATGCCAATAGAGGGCTGCAGCGCAAATGCAGCAAGTATCGTTTACCTTGTTATGAGTTGATGGACCACCGAAACGATTTTGAAAATATTATTTTATAGTTTTAAAAAGTCTTTAGTGCTGCTTTATTAGTTATGACCTCGAATATTACCAAGTGGAACACAAGAGTGGCATGGTACATAAAATAGAGGTATGGAACTAGTGGAACAATGACTGGTTTATTTAACAAAAAGGCAATGAGTGAAATATTTAGCTGCTCACAATACAAGGATTAATTAAAGACCAAACATGACAATATTACATTTAGTCAATGCATTATCCAGGAAATACAAGTCAACTCTCTTTGTTCAGGTAGGGCGGTTGCAGTCAAGTTCTACCTTACAGCCTGCATGTGTGGCTATAAGCAGTTCTCTTGCACTCTTTCTCTCTCTCTGTGTGTGTGTGTGTGTGTAAGAGAGAGTGCTGCTAGTACACCCCTCCTATTATTCATCATCCATACTTATCTACAAAATTAGAGTGAAAGGCAGGAAGAAAGTGGGAGAAAGTGAAATGTTCTGTATTAGAAGGTGTGTGTGTTTGTGAATGTGTGTGTGGAGTGGGCAGGGGCAGGGAATCTCTGAAACTGGGTAAATTTACATTTTGGTTTTAATTGAAAATGGCATTTTTTAATGAAAGTGATCACAACTGAAGCAAACATTTCATTAGCAGGGAAATGTTTTTGAAGACTCTGTGTGTGTCCGATTGTGATTCATTGGGTTTTCTTGTACCTGTGTGTTCTTGTCTTGTGTGTGTTGTTTTTATAGAAGTTGTGACACATTTTTACCAGCTTTGATGGATTTAATTTTAGTGGCTGTTGTGTAAAATAAAAGGTTCTGGTGAAACAAAATTCTTGTACCTTGACCTTGATCCCTGTACCAATTGTTCAGTCTCTGACAACCACATGAGAACATTTCCAAACTATATATATTGTATATGTATGTATGCATGTATATTGGAGAGTTCATGCCCATCAAGAAATTGCCTAAATCCCAATCGTCTGCCAGTCTCTAAGGCCTTCAAAGACTTAAATAGCATGATTCAGCAAATGATGAAAGGTACTGTAGTCTTTAAGGGCATTAGGATTAGCCATTGTCATAGTTCCTGTGTACACAGCAATATTGGCCAACCAGTCAAGACGTATTCACTGTATTTGTCACTGTATGTGTATGTGTTAAGTGTGAAAATAGATTTGCTGATTTTGTTGCACTCGCCATTCTCTGGTGACCTAGCTTGCTTGACAATTTAACAGCATGTGATCTGTTTGTGCATGCAAATTCAAAGTGAAAATGCCACAGCAGAAAACATTTCCATGAAAAGCGTTTGGGTTCATGTCCTAACTAAGGAAAAGTATTGCACAGCGAATTAAAACAGGCTCACACTGTTAATTGATTTCAATCCTGTATTTTTTTTTATTTTGTGGTGCAGAAGTCCTCAATTTTTTTTTATTGGTGGTGCAGGAGGAGACTTGGTTTAACTGACAACCAGGCTTGTCTCACTGCTACAACAAAGCAGACTAACTTAAAACCAACACTAAACTTTCCAACATCAGACCACCGACGTCAGAGTTTTCCTGCCATATCTAAACATGGCCTACCCCTTGACTAGAGCAGCCAGGGTAACAGTCTCCCTGATAGCGATGGCTCAATAGCAAGAGAGCAATGATGTTTGGGTGGCACTGGAAGCTCCCCCACCCCCCATACACTCACCCACTCTCCCTCTTTGTCGTCCGCCCCCTCAGGAAGGCAAAATAGCTGTTAGCAGGCGGCTAATTAACTCCCATCAACCCACAGTGGAGAGCATGACTGAAGAGCCCTTCATGCGTAGGGGAAGAGATAAGGAGCGGAGCAAACATGGCAGCCCAATGAGGCCGAAGCCTGATGGAGCGTAATGGGCTCCCTCAACACGGGTCAAATTGGACGTGTCAAGCATAAACATGGGCGGGCCGTTTTTCAATCAGAACACGATGTGATTAGAACCATCTGGATAGCTCTTTGGATGAGCAATTCCAATGGTGGGTTGTATGAAACGGGAACAAGAGAGAACAAAAAAAAACATATTGCCTGTTTGTAGTGTGTTATAAAACACACTGTTAAATGGATGAGGGGCTGACTGGCGTGGTTGGAGGAAAGGTTTAATGGACGCGGTAGGATTTTAGAAATGGCTGGCAGCATGACAGGTCGATATATCAAAACATTTGTATGACAATAAAAGTGCAGGATGCATGGTCATCAAATCTATCTTTCGTTGTGTGTGTGTGTGTGAGTATATAGGTTTGTGTGTGGGATTGAGTGAATGAATGATTGTGTCTGTGTCTGTGTGCGCGTGCGTGTGTGTGAGAGAGATGTTCTGTGTAAATGTGTGTCTTTGCCTGTCAACGGCAGCATCTTTGTACTTAACCAGCAGGCTGTCATCTGAAGCCTCCAGAAATCTCTTGTGGATACCATGGCCTTTACCCTCAGAACATGTGCTTCAAACCTCCTGTCCTGTCCTGTCCCGTCCTTTGGTATCATAGGTGCAATGCATCCTGGGATATGGCAAGCTACCACCAAAAAAGGAGAGCCGATCAGTCCTCTGCTCAGTCACCTGAGGGGGGAGGAGGCATATTCACTTCTCACCCCCCCCCCCCCCCCCCCCCCCCGCACAGTTCACAGACAAACAAAAATCAATACCTCTCCACCAAATAAAATATACCTGGAGAGCAAAAATCAATTATGGCGAGAAAGGGAGAATGTCAGGGAAAAAGAGGGGGGTGGGGGGGGAGGGTTAGAGAAAGAGAAATGTAAGGTAGCAGAAATGAGGGAAATCGAGGGAGAGAGAGAAGTGTGGAGAAAGGAAAAGAGAGGGTTTCTCTGTGGCAAACTTTGGATCAATGAAGGGGGACCCTGGCATCCGTCTTGATTTCAGTCCTGAATAAGTTAAGAAGTAGTGATGCTGCTGAGGACATTCACAAGGGGCCAGCGGCGGCGCCAGAATAATTTTGTTGGTGTAGCTACTGTAAGCTGCTGATACACACAGGTGTTGCACCCTGGCGCCGCCATGCAAGGGGCACCAGAGGTGGGAAAATAACTGTACAAACAAGCACACACACACACACACACACACACACACACACACACACACACACACACAC
>JAGFZM010000688.1:239322-281643 GCA_017657215.1 Limnothrissa miodon
CACACACACACACACACACACACACACACACACACACACACACACACTACCATCCTCAGACTTACCTCAGGAGTTTAATGCCTACTGTCCTACAATCAAGTAAGTCAGGTAAATCAGGTAAGTTGATGCCATTCATTGTTATCTCTTACCGCATCTTCACTCTTATGTAAAATCCACTGTTTTTTTTTTCAAGTTATTGACACTTTTATGACATATAATGTATATATAGGATGCGGAGGGGATTTCGTCACACATGAACTAGGATGTTACTGTGAATGTTAAAGTGAATCTGAGTCAGTATTTTTTTTGTCACAATTGCTTTCAGGCAAGCTTATTAGGCAACCTATAATGTGTGTGAAGTCAAAATGAGTCACACAGTTCAAATGTGTCTGAAGCAGATGCATCACTAGTAGGAGCGTCACTAGTAAGACATGTTTAAAGGAGAAATCTGGTGTGAAACTATCATAGCCAAAGAACAATACTGAACATGAGCTTACACTGAATGGGGCATAGTAATTTAACTGATGTGCCTCATTCTCTTAGCTGCTGGTTCATTATTCATCTACTGTATTGCATCAAATTGTCTGGTTCTTTTTCTTGCAGACAGCACTTGGTGACCTTGAACAGGCTATGAATTGATTCACACCAAATCTTTCTTTTAAAATATAAGCTACATTCATTCTTATGGGGGATATATGAAATGTTTTGTCATAATGTAACTCAAAGAAGCAGTTGCATTATGTTGCTGTCAAACTGTTTGTGTACAGTGCACTGATTGAGCTTGAACTCGTCCCTCTTTTCTCTGTAGACCTTGATCAGGCAGACCTCCTCAGCTCTCTCGTAACTCTCTTGCTTTTCACTCGCTCTTAGAAGATCTTCATATATCCATCTAGCCAATAAACTGACTCTAAAGTTTCTTATGACATTACCAATGTTACTGTGCCATTTAGCTTTTAATATCTATGGGGACATTACTGATGGCCCACTGATATTGTGTTGAAATATGAGAGATGCAGGATGGGACAAAATATGGACACTTGTTAAGTTCAGTTGTTGTCGGTGGTTAACATTTTCCATAACGTTAGCTGCCCAAATTAAAGCCTTTTTTCACTTTAGGTAAATGTAGGCAATGGTAAGCAACCATCTCACCAGGTATATCACTGTGAATTTAGTCCTCTTCTTTTGTTCTTCCTAAATTTCTTATAAATACTGCATAAATACTGTATAAATATTGTACCCAGGATTGGGCCATTTATTTGGCTATTTTAAATGAGGCCTTTTTGACTATTCTTTCATGAGGCCTTCTGAATGCAAGTTTCAAAAGACTACATCTTAGCTACTGTACAGTAAAAAAAAAAAAATGTTGTATGTGGCTATTTCTATGTGAATGAACAGTCAAGACATTAATGTCTGGCTAGTTATTAATGTAGACTATTATTGGAACATTATCAGAAAAATATTGAAAAAAGGTCCCTCTTCAGATTTTTTAGTCGCCACCACTGCTCTCAAAATCCACCCACCATTTACCTGATAATAATCCTTGGTGGCAACTTCTTTAGACTTAGTTCCCAGCCCTCCCACCACAACCGACCACATGCAAACAACCCTCACACACACACACACACACACACACACACACACACACACACAAACACACTCACACACCAAAAACCCACAGATACTGGAATGACAGCCATGTTGAAATCAACCGAAATCATTTTTCTTAACACACCTCGACCACCTAAAAAGGCCAGTGTGAATGAGGCTGAATTTTGAGAGACAATGATTTAACTGACACAATGGACGAGATTGTTTGTGAGAAAGTAGATTGTAGATATACGTACTAAATACAGAACTCCATGGTAATGTCTAAATGAGTTTAAATGGGAATGCAACTGTGAGTAATAATGTAATTAATACTGTAATCATGTAGTTAATAATTTTGTACTTAATTATTTTCATGTTCATTTTCACTATTTTAATGTCAACACTGTGTTTACTGTAACAGTTTCCATACATGGGAAATTGAGCATTGAGAACATTCTTTATAACAGAAAGATTCTTAGTTAGTGGTCTAATATGAGTCGAAGTTCATGCGGAATGTATGTACTGTATTATGTACTATATCATGTGCTGTATTTATAAGTGATTAGTTGTAACTTACAAAAGGTTAATATGTTATCACATGTTAATAAGCTGCTAGTTAATAGTGAATATGTGTGTGTTAATATTGTAACCACCAAATTGTAATATTTGTACAGTACATAAATAAACAAGCAAAAACAAAAATGTATTTATTGTTCTTCTTTCATCTGTTTCTGTTCCATCTCTGATTTACACAAATTGTTTTTGTTTTTTTTTCCGACAAATTGACTGTGTCACTGAACGTGTGTCATCTCTGGATCAAGTCTATGTTTTGAGCACTGTCTATGAAATGAGGAGCAGCACTGAAACGGGAGGTTAATGACACATCGGGGAGACATTGGCCGTTCCTCTTGCTAAAATCCTGGCCAGACCAGCAAATTAGGATGCAGAGGGAGGTCCACATTACCCCGAGTGCATAAACAGTTTGACTTCAAAGTGACGCTTCTCTCTTAAAATGCAGAGGCCATGAAGTCCAATTCCTCCCTCTGGCTGCATTCTGCTCTCCTTCTCCCTGAGTTCTGAAAACAGTCCTTCTGCTCCTCCCTCTCCCCCTCCTTCCCCCCTCTGCTAGAAAACAACTGCTCAGGCACTCATTCATTCGTTTATTTTGTTAAAAACAAAATCACTTTTAATTAACTTAATCTGCTCTTAATCTCCACATTGTGTTTCTTGTTAGTTGGTGCAGAGCCATGTTGCTGTTGTTTTTCCCCCGCCCCCCTGAGCTTCCAAGCTTAAATAGCAAATCTGTATAAGGCCTGGCAGAGCAATCTGTAATTAACAGTTTGCATTTGGCTTCTATCCGGATGCAATCACGGCCTGCAATTATGCTGCTCCCTTTTTACTGTGCAATCCAGTGTTCATTCTTTTCATTGTTTGTTAAATGGGGTCATTTGAAGGGTAGTTGACACCCATGTTATGTTGGTTGGATTTTTTTTGGTGGTTGTTGTGGTCCATCAGAGATTGGGCACGTTTTTGAGAAAAGATTTAATTCTTTCTTAGTGTATTTTCTTGGAATGTCCCGGTATGTGCACTTTTTCTACACTGTGCATCATGGCTGTAGTGCCATCATCAAGTGTTGTTCATTTTTTCTTACATATATCACATATTATTTTCATCTCCTCTGACCAAGCAAACAGATTTCAGTGCCACCATCATCCTTCAGTCTTCTAAATTGAACTTGATTGACAGTGATTCTCCTTTTCCAAATTTAACTCTTTTTTTAATCAACACCCGATATGTTGGGAGCAGATTTTCCACCAGGCACCAAGCAGCCATCATCTCTCCCCCTGCAGTCACCTGGGTAACTCAATCACTCCTGTCGCTGGCGAGTGTTAGTGCCTCATGCTCATGTTTCAGCTGGCACCTTGGCGCCAATCTAAGTGGCAGATTTAGTTAGGGCAAATGAGTGGGGCCATTTCGAATGACCCACCCAAACCCCTGCCAGCCCCCCTCAGGGTGTCGGAGGCAACAAAGTGGATGAGGGCTAAATCGTGTTAGTGCTGTGTCTGAAAGTTGTTTGTTAGCTTAGCCAAGCTGCCTGATCATTACCCAGCAAAGCAGGGAGCTTCTTGATATCAGCCTAGACAGAGTCTGCTGAGACTTGATGAACATGACTCGACATTGACAACACCTTAGTATGTCAATACTTAAAGGTGTATCAGGCAACATTTCTTATTGTCTTTTTTTTTAGGTTAATTTGCCCGCTTTATAGTCACTTTGATTGTTAAATGGCTGATAAAGAGGTGAATGAATGAAGGATGTCTTAAACTCCCTCAATCACTTTATCACAATTTTACCTACTGTACATGACTTGCTGACAATGGCACTTCAGTTTAAAACTACAGAGTGTTTTACTCATAAGCCTAATAAAATCGCACTCACTACCTTGTCAGTCAACATAATGTTTCGAAAAGTATCACCACTAGTTCCTAGTGTATGGTGTGCACATGTATTGTGACGATTTGTAGACAGAGTTACACAGTTAAAAAAGCATTATGCAAATGTTTTGTCTGAAATACAGCTATTCTAAGCCAAAAGGAGAAAGAAAGTATTTGTGTAAACTGTGTACTGTAGGTGTGTATGTGTATGTATGTGTTGAACATATATTGGATATGAGTCTTGGCATTTTGAACAAACAGCTGTGACAGAAAATCTGAATTGTCTTATGAGGCTTCTAAATGAATACCAAGCAAAGAACCTGACTCTCCTATTGGTAATTTTGTTCAAATGTACAGTAATCAATTTCAGCGGTTGTTCATAGTTCAGTTGTGGCGACTCAATGAAAAGTGTTCATTAGGCTTTCTAACTCTCTGCATCTCTAACTCTCTGCATCCAGTCAACATATCTGGAAAAAAATAAACAAACATTCCATTCCCTTTTTTTAACCTACAAATTTTTAACTACTCTTTTTATAACTACTATTTTTTTATAACTACAAATTTTTTATAACTACTAACTCTTTAATAACTACTGCAGGTAAAACTAAATCAAACAGCATCAGAAGTTTTCATTTCCAAATGGTTCCAAACAAACTAAATCTTCAGACCTGTTAAACTCTCAATTTATGCCAAACACAAACAATTTCTTTTTCATGCTCTCTTTTAATCTTTCTCCATCTCTCTCTATCTTTCTTCCTCTCCTTTTCTCTTGAAGCTCTTGGCAGGGGTAAACTGTGATTTCGAGACCCCTCACTGAAAATTAACTAAGTGATTTGCCATCTGCATGATGAATCTGAACCCAATGTATGTTTGACTAACATTTTATGGAAAATGTCAGCGTGGATCCATTTAGACGCCAAGAGTGAAATGTCATATTCTAATCAGACTGTGCCCCCTGGAGTTGGGAAAACTCTGTACCCTCTTTTCAGCCATTAAAGAAACAGTCAAAGCCACTTGATTTTGTGTAGCCCTAGGTGCAGTGTACTAAATACTTCATTATTTTCCTTGATGGAGCCTACATACTGAAAGTGCTGAGAGCTAGTGCTTACAGTTTTTGTGAAATGAAAAGATTTTGACCAAAAGATTTTCAGATTATTCTCTTATTATCGTTTGCTAAAAGAACATGTTGTCTTAATGCATGTGATGTAAAAAGTGTACCTAACAACAGAGACAAGTGAGTCTCACTACATAGTTGTGTGTCAACTATGTACAGTTACTTATCTTTTACTTGTTATATTTGGTCTACTCATACATTTTTGTCTACTTTTTTTTTGGTTTGTACCTAAACACAATGTGCCTAAACACAATATCTAAACACAATGTACCTAAACACAATATCTTTTTTTACGTGTAGTTTCTTACAGAACACACTACACAGTTAACTATCTTTTATTTTTCTACTTCCTTTTGATTTGTACTTATACTCTAAAATTACCTGTCTTGTTGTTTTTTCTATTTTGCTTTTTGCTTTAACTTTGAAAACTTGCCCCACTACTTGTAAAGTACTGTATATCACAAGAGTCTACCTTGAGTATGAAATGTGCCATATAAAGAAATTGCCACGCCTTATTTTGCTAAAATCACTTTCAAAGAACTACGGGTCTACTCGGTGTCACTCTGGTAAATGTTAACAAAGGTAATACATAGATAACCTAGATTATATAGATTACAAGATTAAAAATGTGTGTGTATTTGTGTGTATGAGTGGTGTTGTGTGAACTTGTGTATAATGGCATTCTGCAGGGTATGGCTTTGAGTTGCCGACCCTGAGGTGGTACCCATGGAAATAGCAGAGACGGTAGTGTTTGCATGTGTGTAACAAAAAATCAATGTGGCTTTTGCCTCTCCATGTCCTGTTTATAGCAGCGGGGTGGGAATGGACTGTAAACCTTTTGTCTGCGCTGGTCAATGGCTCCGTGCTGTGCCACAGTGGGCTGAGCTGGACAGGGAGAAAGGAAAAGGCTATTTTTGTATCTTGCTCTTTCAACACATTTTTTTTCTCATGTATAAACACAGTGTTAACACAGGAAACTTCTAAAGACCATTTTTAGAGTTTCATAAGTTTCCTTCCTGAGTTACTGTGCACTTTTTATTCCTTAGGCTTTATTTATTATGTGCCAGTGAAATAAAGATGGTGGTGAAAATTGTGGTGGTCACAGAGGCAAATGTTTGAACGTGATTGCTGCAACATGTAGCTGCTGCTCAATACGAGCATTAAAACAGTAGGACAGCACGGAACTTGGAACTTGTAGGACAGCACGGAGCTGGGTAATTTTGACGTTTACAGCCTTTAAATCATGGCTGTGACTTTTTTATGATGTCGAGCCAGAGCGGTGTGAAAATCTTCAGCACACCATAAATGATGGTATACAGAGACAGGCTGTTGGCCTCTATGTCATCAGTAATGGGCACAGTAAAGTTGGGATATCATAGCTCATGACAAAGCCCATGTGGCAGAGCAGTCTGAAGAAGACTGTAATCATCCCGCAATGCTCAAAGCCATATAAGTGGTTGTTTTGAAACCACTGGATACCTTAACATGAGACTAATTACAGATACACAAAAACAGCTGCACAACCACAATTTATCACAATTGGGCTAGTTATAGGAAAGAATATAATAATTCACTGGATAGTTACAACAAAAGATCAGAGAAATTTATTTTTTGAAAGTTACAGTGATATGTATAATAGGCAAGCACAGTAATTATTGTAAAATCCTTTGGATGTCTTTGAAGGATGAAGGTTGATATTGGATACAAAAGTCAAAATTAAACTAATGGCCTACCCAACTAAAATGGGTATTATTTACCACATGACACTACAACCTACAACATTACATTTCATAGCATTTCACACACAGGCAGTGCTCAACGTGCTATATAAAAATAAAAGCAAAGTGCAGGTGAAAGCATATAAAAATAAAAATCACAGCAAGACTGTTGTGCTGAACTACTTGGCATCACGCATAAGCCCAGGACACAGCACATACACTAGTTGGTCACTAAGGAAGATCATTACAGCACAGAACACTAATATTAAGAGACAGCTACCTGTTGCTAATCCACACTCCAACCCAATGGAGGGAAACAATTAAGGCACAGTTTGTATATTATATATTTTGTAATGTGTGTTACAAAGCACTTCCTGATATGATTCTCCATATAGGTTCCTATAATGAAGTCAGGGATGCTAGTTGCACCTTATGGTAAGGATGGCAATCATTGGAATTTATTATCAGTGTAAAATAGAAAATGAGAAAAATGACATGGAAAATGTCACAGTATCTTTCAGCACCAAGGACAGCGCTAGTGGGTAAAAAGGATCCTCCTCAGCCTCTATGCTCAGTACAAAACCAGCCTAATTTTACAAACTAATGACGTTTATCTGAGTTTAATGTTCAACCAACCTGCATCAGATTTTTTATTGTTGTCATTAGCAGATGGTAAAACAAAATTGGGCGGTCTAGTCATAAAGGGTTAGAAAACTTTCGATTCCAGTCACCATTTTACAGGGGATAAGAGTAAAAAGCATCTCTCCACTACATGCATTTGGACCAGCACTGTCTGTCCAAGCACCAGAAGAGTAAAAATAGAGATTAAAAGCACCATCCCTCTTCAGACCTTAGAGCCTCTCCTGCTTAGACTGAATAGACCAGAGTGTGTCATTAGAGTCCGGTTCAACGAGGCCGATGTGTGTGTGTGTGTGCGCGCGCAATGCTAATAATGTTACCAGCGTAGCGCTGTGAAGCCCAGAGCAGCCATCCATCTGAAGAGCTCTCGGTGCAGCACTCATACTGCAGCCTGATCCAGGGAGAAGATCTCACTCACCCTGTCTTCTACACATGGAGAAGGCAAGCTGTGGGCTCTCTCTGTTTGTGTGTGTGTGTGTGTGTGTGTGCATGTGTGTGAAAGAGTAAGAGAGACAGAGAGAGGATGAGAGAGAGAAAGAGAGAGACAGAGATTTGGGGTGGGGGGAAGAGGTTAGACGAATGAGACAGAGAATATTTTGTATTTATGATGTGTGAAGGAGTAGACATGTGAGAGAGGAGTGATAAAAGACAAAAAGAGAGAGAGATAGACAGGGCCCTCTGCATTATTTGCCAACCCTTCCATGGTAGATTGAAAATCATCTTTTCTCTAAAAAATGTTCAACTAAGATTCATGCAAAGATAAAATGACAAACGATGTTTTTTTTAATCTGTTTTAGTCATATTTAGTGGTGGCACCATTACTGTAAATATGGAGGCGTGCACTGTGTGCTTATGATGGGGGAGTGGAAGGGACAGGGTGATGTGTGTGAATTTCTGCGTGTTTGTCGTACAGAGGCAGATTTTGGTTGGGATAGATTTAGAGTAACTGGGAGCCCGCGCGCATGTGTGTGTGTGTGTTTATGTGTGTGTGTGTATGTACAACTCTTACATAAGGGCTCCCAGCAGCTTAGCTGAACCCTAGGTGTCAAACTTATTACAGGAAGGAGATGAAGATCAGTCAAGCAGCCAGTGGACAAATCAACCTCAGTAACACCATCCATCAGCAGGGGTCACAGCTCCTAGATCAGTCACACAAGCTCAAACGAGTCACCCAGAGAAAACAGGTCAACACAAACTGATCTCCTGTCAGTTTGAAGAAGATCGGGACGATAACTTCCAGAGTGTCACAGTTTATAAAAAAAAAAAAAACATTTCTCCAAAAACTCCCCAGCAACATTCATCTATCAACCAAACACTGCAGAGTCAGTACACTGTGTGTGTGTGTGTGTGTGAACCTGTCATGCTGATATGTACTTATGAGAGGCAGATTTACTGTGCTAGTGTGAGAGACTGCACTTTCTCCCTTACATGCACGTTAATGCACATGTTAGCATGCTCATAACAGGGACTGTGTGAAGGTACATATCCATATGTGCGCTTGAGCGCGTGTGTGAGCAAGAGAGCGTGTGTGTGAGAGCGTGTGTGCCTTTCACTTTCCTCCATGACCTACACCCATCACCTTAGCACTAATGAGACTTTTATGAGCCTTGCGAGAGGACTTCATCATATAACATTACAACATGCCAAGGCCAACTGCACAAAAAGGCCCCATTAACCTGTCATTGTTATCAGTCATCCTTTATGGTGCTCTTTATAAAGAGGCCTTTTCAGTCCCGTCACAGTTTCTCATCAATAAAAAGGAGCTTGAAAAGACTTTGGTATGCAGTACAATTTCACACACACACACACACACACACACACGTGCACATGCATATGCACACGCCAAGTACTCTCTCACACACATGCACTCACATTCACTCACTTTTCCAATGGAAGAGGCAAACTCTGAGTCTATTCCTAATTATGAGAGGAGATCTGAATCAGACAGTGTCTTTGTGGTTTTATCAAACGGCGGTTTAACCTGTCTACCTGCAAATAATTTGAACAGAGGAGGTGGGATGAGAAAAAAATGCGACAGTGCAAAATGGACAATGGACGCCTAGACACCTGTGCATTTTCCCTTTGAAATGAAACTGTGAGAATAAAGGTGATTCAGGCCCTCCTCACCTTGAACTAGTTATGAACTGGCAGAGAGCGCAAAAAAAAACAAGAGACTGTTTTATTACTCAGTCTGAATTTTTCTTTTTTCTGTGCTCCACTATACCTCCCCATTAAAAAAGAAAAGGAAACAGGAGAAGAACAATAACAACAATAAAAAAGTAATTCTGTTGGGTAAGTATACATTATTTGTGGAGTCATACTGAGTAGGATCATGAGAGAGACTGGCCAGTGCTTTGATTCAATGCGCAGCCTCAAGGTCTAACCGAACATCCATTCCTAACAACCCCAGAATCGACAACCAAGACCCAGATCAATTCGCAGAAGCATCCCTCAACGTGAGTATACTGACAAGAGCAAAGGTGTCGGAGGGCCCACAACATCACAACTCCCTCTAACATCACTTTCTCTCTCTCTCCCTCTCTCTTTCTGACGTCCATCCCCGGGATGGCAGGATTAAGAAAAAGAAATGAAAGAGAGAAAAGAGCGAGAGTTAAAAAGAGAGACTTTCATTAGCTTCCCTTTCCTCTGGGGACCGACTCTTCCTGGTGCTCAGGTCTCGTCCTTGGGCCCCCCGTGGGCTTATAAATCAAAGCACGCCCAGACTGCTCGCTGTTCCTCACGCTTCTTCATCTGCCTCCACCCCACTCTCCCTCCCTCTTACCATGTGTAGTCCTCCTTATTCACCTCTCTTTCTACCCCTCTCAACACACACACACACACACACACATTACCCCCTCTCACCTTCACTTCTCTCCAGGTCCCATCCCGGAGCAGGCGCCACCGGGTCATTGGCAGATGTAAATCTAACGCCTGCAGGCAACATGGCGCCTTCGGAATGAGCCGGAGACCTGTCAGGCTGATATGACACACTCTGACAAGCTCCCTCCCCTCCCAACCCCACCTCCACCCACACCCTCTGTTTCTTCAGAACTCACAGATGTGGGAGAGATGAAGGATGGCCGTGTCGGGGCTCTTTCTGACACTCAAGTCACATCAGCTGCTCAGCACCCATTCGATCAGACACACAACACTCGTGGTCTCTGACAAACAGGCATCTTTGAGCTATTTTAATGTGCCTGGGCTAGACAGAGTGTGCAACAGTTGTCAAAGTCTCCTTTGGGGTATAGTTTCATATCTAAATGACAAATCATTTTCCGTAGTCAAGAAAAAATGCAGTTCCCATGATGAATTCAAGACCAAAACTCAACGAGGACACATGTCTGATCACTCAGTGTTATTGTTGGCCCTCCAACATCTTTACCCTTGTCCATAATGATTTTGCAACAAGGCAGATTGTATTAAAACGTTTCCAACCGTTTCCAAATGTAACAATGTACTCTGCGAGTGTTTTGGCGTTTTGCCAGTGAACTGGCTATTCCTCTATGTAGAGATGTTTTTCAGACATGCAAGCCCAACTCTGTTGTAACATGACTTTGTACTTGACTAACATGACATGTGCAATGCTGTTTTGAAATAATGCATATAAATATTGTTCATGTGACTGTCTTCAAAACAACCTGAGGCCTTTAGAAGTCCTTTAAAGAGGCCATACAGTCTCACATTGGGGGAACCAAGAAGATGAAGACTGATGGCCCTATAACGTCCGAAATGGCTAATAGATCGGCAGCTTTTATATCTTCTCCATACTCGGACATAAAACACTAAATGCCACATACATCTACGGCAGTGTCAGAGGCTGCCTCATGTGGGGCCATTAACTTATATATAAGGTAATATTACCTTCTGCTTACGGGGAGCTCTATGCCCATCTCTACAGGCTTTATGGGCTCCATAGTCTTTATGAACCGAAAACTAACATAATTCTTTCCTGATGCAGACTCTTACCTAAGGACACAAACTACTGCATGTGTGTCACAAGGGTGGTTTCATGATCCGATATGTACTCTTTTGAGTTGTTTTATAATGAGAGTATAGTCTTAGGATTTGTCTCTTGAAATTGTGTTATTTTTATTCTGTGGCAACTGCAAATTCATTGACATGCATACTTCCAATGCTTAAGTCTGTTAAAGTGGACATCTGACATCTTAAAGGTCTCCTTCCACAATAAACAGTTTATACTTTATTTTTTTACATTACCATAGGTCAGCCCAAGTTGCATTTGTATGCTCAACTTCAAAATGCTCTCCTACCCCTGTAGTCTGTATTCGCCTGTGATAGAAAACAGCTGGGAAAAACGAGCTAACCAGAAAAGCCGTACAAGCCTACGTCACATTTAACATTAGCTATGCAATTTGTAGTTAGCCCACCCTTGAGAAAACATTAGGCTAACCCTAGGTAGCCAAGGAGCTAATGGAGAGAAGCGAGCATTTTGAAAACATGGCAGAGAAAGTTTGTAGCTGTGCTGTTTGCGGCAATAACAAATCAACATTGCATGTCTTGCCTAGAAATGAAGATCAACGGAGGAAATGGTTGGAATTTGTTTTTGGAACACCACCAGCGAAGTGCAACGCAACTTTACTTGTGTGTTCTGATCATTTCAACGAAAATTACTTTACAAACTATGGGGCCCACAGTAATGACTTTGCTTTTAAGTTGTGCTTAAAACCTGGATCTGTGCCATCACGACAAACAACCACCAGCTCACAGGCTGTAAGTAAAAAACGTTTTTTTCTCCGACTGTAGTTGTTTCAACAAAATGTTATTGTAGTCGTTAGCATGCTTGACATTGGGACAAGTTGTAGCGTTAACTGTATGGTATTACCAGTCTGAGACATTCAGCAATAAACAATCGGGAGGCTGTTCTTCTACAATTTCTTCTTCCTGCTCAGATTCAGGATAAAAAAATATGGACGTATCACCGAAGACATTTTCTGGTGTTTTGCTTGTTAGCTTAGCTCTATCTGATGGAAAGCAACTGCAGAAGCCAGCACTGAACGAGAACCCACAAGAGCACTGATCATAATCCGGCCCACTGAGCCGTTCAATCCGGCCCGCGACAAGATTCCAAAATTGTGAAGTTCAAAAAAAAAAAAAAGTGGTCCACAATATTAAAGCAACTAAAAATAACAACAACTGAGTCTCTTGTCAGAATAACCACCATTTATCACTATATTTAGGCTACACTCCGAAATCATGGACAGACGCAGCATTGAGCATTCACTGTTTCAAAAAAAAAAAAAAAATGAACGCATAACTTTTCCTCATGCCCTTACTTAACAGTTTCAACAACGTGCTTGAAACTAGCAGACTCCTCACGACTACAAAAGGAGGAAAAACAATCTGGCACAACTTCAAATAGCATGATAAATAAATAACCTGGTAGGCCTACCAGAACAAAACACAAATAATGTTTGCAAATCAAATGAACCGTTAAGTGGGCTTGACTTAAAATAACAATGCTGAAACGGGCTACTTACAGTTCTTAATCAATGGCTAAAGATAGATTTCTCACTTCATTTTTTCACATCAGGCTTGGCCGCTGTCAGACTTATGCGCAAACAGTCCTCCAAAGACTGGGTTGACTGATAAAACCCCACTTTCCGTGAAAGGCCAGTTATGTCCGCAAAGCACCCAAACAGCTTGCAGGGATGCACACGTCACTCTTTTGATTAGTTAAAGTTTGGGCAATAATGCCACTCGCACGGGAGTAGGCAGATTTAAATGTGGAGATTTTTCTCTAACCTTGAAATTAGAATGTTGTGTGTTGTGGTGACGGCGCAGATTGTAGGCCTACTCTTTTGCAACAACAACAAATTTTGCTGCAAATTAGGTATAGGCTACTGGTAACGTATTTTAGAAGGTTGGCATGATTAATGCGTAGGCCTACTTTTCTGTCCAGTCATCATTGAAGGACCTGTTTTCTACATCAACTTTGCGTTTCGTGGTCTTTGAGAGTGCCATTTTACCTCTGTTAAGAGACCCTTTCCTGTCACTTCTTCCGTGTTTGTTTATCAAGTGCTCTATAAATGAAGTTGACAAAGCCTAATTGACTAATTGACAACCACAAACTCCTTGTGGTTGACGGTGGTATAGGTGATGGGAGCCTAAATCAAATACCTTCAGTTTTGTAATGAAATGGAAAAAGTATAAACATTAAACATAATGTTATGCCAAAATTAGTTTTTTTTTTAAATTATTTTCTTCTTGGGTCACAATGCTTTTAGCCAATCAGAGTCGATACGTTTGCATATAATTAATATTCATAAGAATCTCGTGCTATCCCCGCCCTCGTTTTCACCTAACTAAAATAGATAAAATAGAAGACAACCACAGCATATTGTTTGTCGAAGCCAACTCTCATGACATTATTTTAGACAAGAGACCACCACAAAATTAATGAAAATACGATGGAATGAGACCTTTAAATTTTGGCATCAGTATTTGTGTTTGTTTTTTTTTAAATTCTGGTTTGGAAAATCGGAAACACATGCGGGTCACCTGATGGTAGAGCTAACTTTTTCAAGATTTTTTAATCACGAAAGTGAGAGGGGAGGGGATAGTTAAAACAAAGAAACAGTAAAAAGTCAATCAATCCCAAGATTAGAGATTGTTGGAGTTCTGTTTTTATCATGTGGGATTATACCTTTTTGTTTATGGGAGGATCACATGTCTTTCAATTTTGTGTTACGTTTGTTTCGAGACTCACGTGACATAACACAGAGTGCCCTACAGGTACACATACAACATGTGCATCGTGAATGTGCCAGCCTTGTTTCTTAAGTTTGGGACATTTACTGAATTCGTTGAACACTGTGGATGAATGAAGTTAAGTCACTTTTATTGTCAATTTCTCTACACATACTGGACATACAGAGGAATCGAAATTACATTTCTAGCTATCCCGCACAATCAGGAGAGCCAGAGACCGCTGCGTCTCCACGCGTGATTTGTGTGTGTAAGACAACAGGCAGGCCTATACATTGTGAAGCTTAATATTACATTGGTTAGCAGTCAATATCAGTCCCGTGAATGATCTTGGCCTTAGATCTGGACCCGATCTTGGCTGAGTGTTTCGCTTCTACTCTTAATGAAGGCATAGTAGACCTTGACTTCTACTTATATGTACTACTACTTATATGTACTATATGTTTTAGTGACTAACATTTAAATAAAGTGTGTGAACCTTTAAATAAAGTGTTACTGAATGCCATAGCAGGCGGCGTGTGGAGACGCAGTGGCCTCTGGCTCTCCTGACCGTGCGCATCACTGTGGGATAGCTAGAAATGTAATTTCGATTCCTCTGTATGTCCAGTATATGTAGAGAAATTGACAAGGGTTAATAACCTTAGACTTAACTTAAATAGAGCTGATCTTTACTGTGAAACTACCCATAAGGCATTAGTGATTCTAATTAGGAGACTGCAGAGCTCTGACCTTGATTTGATTGATTGCCTCAAAGGGAGAAAAATATAAAGCATTCAACTTGTGGACATGGTAAGTGTGCCATACATTTTCATATTATAGAAAGGAAACAAGAGAAAGAGCGCAGGCTGTCGATGTTGCCATGGAGCTCAGAGTTCAGAATCATAAAACCCTAATATGGCTCCTCGAGAAACAATTCAAGCCTTCAGGCAAACTCTGAGTCTTTAGAGTTGATCAAATTATTTAGTTTTTTTTCTTCACTCTTTTCTCATTTTTTTCTTCCCACCTCCCGCTCACTTCCTCTTGCACTCTCATTGAAAATGTCAACAATGGTATTCCCCATCTCATTTGGACCTGTGTGCCTGGAGCGCCTCGATAAACGCCGTCCATTTGCATAAGTATGAAGCAGTGAAACGCATCCGTTTGGGTGGCGTGTTCAAGCAACACGTAGAAAAACTGATACCGTGGGAGAAGAGTGCCAGTTCGCCACAGAGTGCTTCTGCACTGCTATCACTCACTGACGAACGCGTGCGCTCAGCTGCATTCATGCATGAACACACATATACTCACACACACACACACACACACACACACACACCCAAGGAAAAGACTGGGAGTTTTTTCTTTCCTCCTTTTTGTACATTCTTAAAGCAAATGGACATGTCTCATTGTGATCCGGTGTTTTGGCCTTGACATGTCAATTATGCCCAGTAGCCAAGCTAAGGAGAATGAGAAGGTGACAGGAGACTGGCAGTGAAGACTTCCAGGAACGGCTTTGCAGGACAAACAGGAGACCATTTAGTGGGAAGGTGTAAAGAGCGTTGATAAGCACATGTGTGATCTCACACACCACAAACACAAACACACACAGCCTGACCAAACCTGATTAGCCTGTCTTATGGTGAAATCCCATATAGACTAGGGCATTGATCAAGCGTATTGTCTAGGGAGTTTGGGCAACTCTCCATATTGCCTGGCACTTTCTCATGTAACAGGGAGGAGGGAGCGGGAGAGTGTGAGGGCCCTAAGTTAGGTAGCTCTCAGACTTATGCCATATTTGAGACTTAAACACTTCTATTACTCCAAACTGAACTACCTGTCCTTTAAAACAATATGTTCGAGTTCTAAAACTGCTAAATCATTTATTTACATGTTCTATTACAGTTATGGTCAATACGAAAGTGAAGATGGCAGGAAAACAGCAATGGTTGGGTTACAATAGCTCTTACACTAGGTGCACTGGGTTTCGTTTTTAATAATGAGTGACAGTTGTAAAAAGATGGTATTGTTTCTAGATGTAGTAGTATTGTTGTAATAACCTTTATTCTCTTGTGTTACAACCTATAGAACTAGTTTTGTCTACGAACATCTAGTCACTTAAAAATATAAATAAAACTGACAAAACTAACTCTTCTTGGACATTGGTTATGTTTACTTCTTGGATTCTAATGTAATCTAACAGCAAAAATCAGTCATTCTATTACTGTAAGACAACACAATTCCACAATTTCACCACAGTAAATTGTACTTTGACAAAAGTTTAGATTGTCCACTGTACCCACAGTCATAATCTAAAAAAATATATAAACAAAGTGCAAGTTGAACCTGTTAGCAGTAAGTAATGCAAAATGGTTGAAAATGTCAACCTTGAAAAATGGAAAGACGAATAGGTGACACGTCACTAGCAGCCGAGCTTCACCCCAAATACCCTACACCCCTGTTGCACGTCATGTTGGCCAACCCTGACAAATGAGTCATCTCTTCAGGTCAGTGGCTGGAAGGTTGCGTTGAAAATTGTGGTTGTGGCTGCGTGGGATTGGAAAAAGGAAATCAAGCAGCCCTGTGTGATTATGATGACAGTGGCGTGTGAGAGCATTGGGGTCGTTGGGGTTCCTGTGTGTGTGTGTGTGTGTGTGTGAGAGAGCAAGGCAGGATTCCTGCTCCCAATCTGAATGAATCCTGCTGCCGTTGGCCCTCCAAACCATACGCTATGGCAGACGCCTACCACATCTGCACACTGCAGGAAACAACATGCCCTCCAACGCCTCTCTTTTCCTCTCTCTCTCACTCACTTCCACTCGGGCAGTCTTTCTATTCATCCAAAGTCTCTAGCTGTCATTCTCTCGTTTTCCTTCTTTCTCTTTTCCTCGATTCAGAAAAGTAAGCACTCCCCCAACCTCCTCTTCCTTTTTTTTGTCCATCTACAGGGTGTCTCCTCTCTCCTCTATTCTTTCTTCTCTGCATCATGATGTCGCTGACTCTTTCATCTCTCATTTCCTCTCTTTCCTTTGTGCTTCTCTTTGCTTCTCTCGTTTTAAATTGATTGTTGATTGCCTCATCATCTCATTCTCTCTACAACATTATTGCCAAAGCCTTATTGCATAAGATAAATAAAGACAATTACATATTACATTTCAAAGACTGTAAATCACATGAGATAATAACATGAGTCTTGACAAGTCTTTCACTGTCTCTGTCTGCACGTTTATATGGTCTTGTTTGTCTGTTTTTCTATATCTCTGTGTGTCTGTCTCTTTTCCTGTCATTGTTTTGTCTGTTGCTCACTGTCTTTTTTTTACCAGATACTAGATAAAAAGATGTGCAGAGATATAGAGAACAAATAAAAAATATGTACTTATGACTGTGCAGCTTAGCCCAACTCTGAATCAATCTCTCTCTCTCTCTCTCTCTCTCTCTCTCTCTCTCTCTTACACACACACACACACACACACACACAAACCCTCTCATCTTATAGACAGAAAGACAGAGAGAGAATCAAGCGATCTGAATCATGTTTGTGGTGGCGAATGGCAGGAATGAAAACTTGTTTTTGAGCAGGGAGCTTGACAGAGGAGAATGGCTGCAATAAGCCCATTAAAGATGTGGCTGCCTGCCTTGTTGACAGATCAACTTATCTGTGGCCTGTCCCGTGTTTGAACGCTCTGCCCTTGGTGTTACGCAGTCAGAGTGTGTTTCCATTCCATTTCCAAGATCGCCCCCTACTCAAACACTGATGCCATGCTATCAAGATCACTACAGTGAGCAGGTTTGTGTGTCTACTTTGTTGATTAGACTTGTCTTTTAAGTGGTTTTTGTTGTCAGTGGAGCTGTTTCGGGTGATGTTGTGGTGATGCTCCTTTCAACAAATGCTCATTTCAATTATTTAAACAGAAAATTAGCTAATATTGTCCAGATAGCAAAGAAGCCTGTGTCTAACTTTTGGGATTATAAGAATGCCTTTGCTGGCAAACTCACAATTCTAGAAATATTTTATAACTTGCCCGCTTTGTTTGTTTCCCCATTAATCTGGACTGTAATCGCTCAAACCGACCCACGAGTACTAATCAATTCACATAAAATGCCAAAGAGTGCAGTGTGATAGAAGAGCTTTACTCTGACCCCTGTCTGTGACGGAACATTCTGGTAAGACCTCAGGTAACCTTGAGCGCCAAATCTTCAACTGTTCGGGGTAATTTCCTGTTTCGATAAGATCAGGAGAGATGTGGATGGCACAAAGTACACATTAGGGGCCGTTCACACGGAAAGCGCTTTTCGCCTCCAAAAGCGCCTACTGTGTCGCAACCATTCCAAAAACTCGCCGTTTGCAAAGCGGTTAAGAACGTAAACGTTGCTATGCAACGCCCATTGTAAATAAAAACACGACCTCAAAAGTTCAACCATTTTCAACTTTGAGCGCCTGGCGTTTTTAGAAGCCTCGCGTTTTTTAGAAGGAGACGCAAGCGACAAAAAAAGCTGAACGTATCGCAGCAGTGGAACTTTTTCAAAGACGCATCGTTCCATAGGGAAACAATTGAAATCGAGCGCCTGGAGGTTAAAAAAGCGTGTCCGTGTGAACGGCCCCTTAGTTTGCCATATGGCTGCCTGATGTATATTTCATAGCATCCATGCTGAAATCATGCAATATGTAGGGTTATTTTCACCCACATAGTCAAGGTCAACAGCCGTAGTGCAAATCACCGATCTGTCACTCAATTCATGCTGTTTCCTCTCCCTGCCCTTGACAGCCTAAGCCTCTTGTCAATCAAAACTGCAGCGACTGAGAATGGAGAAGCTGCACAGCACACATGGCACTGGAGGCCAGTGGAGAAAACACACACACACACACACACAAAGGCAAACACATTCTAAAATGCACAGACACACATATACACACCCTCTCTTTTCTGTCACACACACACACACAGAGAGAGAGAGAGAGAGAGACAGATTCATAAGAAAAAAAACTGTTGCTTCACAGTGCACTTACTTTCATCTCCAATCTGAATCAAGCTCTGTGTATGTGTGTGTGTGTGCGTGTAAATGTATGTGTTTGTGCTCATGCACGTGTGTGTGTAGAGGCTGTCAGTGTCATTACCTGAGGCCAGCTGGATTATTCATGAGACTGTGGATGAGGCCTTCAGAGAGACCGAAAGAGAGGGACTGTGCACGCATGTGTGTGTGTGTGTGTGTGTGTGTGTGTGTGTGTGTTTATACCTGCATGTTCTGTGCTCTCTTCTTTCCTCAGAGGGTAAAGCGTACACTACTACAGTATTGGATGTCAAATGTTTATGTCACATGTACTTTACAGATGCTATCCAAAGCAATATAGACAATAATTTAACAAAGAATTGGATAATGTATAAAGAATACCTAAAAATAGTAAGACTGTAAGTATGACAATAATATACAAACACTAATAATATTAAAATACTAACACTAGATCTACTGTAGCTGACAATGAATTGTTGCACTTGTGTGCTTCTGCCCCTGTGATCTCATATCGCTTTCTCATATCTTGGCCTATGAATATTGCTTGAGCCCCACTGTCACAACTTTGCCAGTGGGAAGAGAAGCATGAATGCAAAAGACGTTTGTGGTCCCCGGTGTCTCTCTATCTCGAGCTCCTCAAATAGCGCTCCTTTGTTGACAGAGCTGCATTTAATGGCTGTGCCTTTAGTGGACAGAGAACCCTGTTTGAAAGAACAGAAAAGAGCTGTTGTCTCACTTCTGCATCTGATGGACGTTGTGACAATGTGCAGGTCTGGAAACCCACACAAACACACACACACACACACACAAACACACACATACACACACACAAACACACACACAAAGAAACACCCCCACACAATATGACATCCTTTTTGAATAAATTGAACACTGTGCATTGTACTGTACAATTGTATATATTTTGAGTTTGATATCCTCTATCTACTCTTTATATTCTCTATGCTACATCTGCTCATTGTTGCTTTACAGACGGCTGCTAAACTGTGTTGTTGTTCCTAGTGAACATTCAGATTATGTTTTCTCAACTATGTATTATCTATTAAAGATTTAGAAACAACACAGCTTTACTTCATTATGAATATAGATGGATAGACAGATAGATAGATGATAGATAGATAGATAGATAGATAGATAGATCAGGTTTATATTGTTTGTACCCCTAGACTTGACCCATGCTAGAGGCATCCACACACCGTTATGACACCCTCTGAAATGTGTTTTAGATTTGCAGGTTGGGTTGGAGGGGCGTCTGGGTGCTGCTGGTACCCACTGAAATGTTTGGAAGGGAGGTGGAGAAACCTACTGCTCTTCCTGTCAGCTGTAATACCATCCCAGGAATTCTGATAGCATGAAAAATGATGTCACAACACTTTTTCCAGGTCAAGTGATGAGATTGTGTGTGTGTGTGTGTGTGTGTGTGTGTGAGGGAGCAGGAGCAGGGGTATAAACCCCCTGAAGGTACTTTCCTGATGAAAGAACATCATTCTTTCAGTGTATCAACATTTCTACCTTTCCCTCTATCTCTATCTCTCTCTCTCTCTCTCACTCTCTCTCTTTCTCTCTCTCTCCCAGCTCAGTATTTTGAGAGTTTGAGAGGAGAGAAGTAGAGAGGAGAGGAGAAGCAGAAGAAGAGAGCAGGGAAGAGGGGTCTTAGCGCTGGTTCAGTGTGGGTGGGTGGTCTGGACACGGCTGTTGTAGAGTTAACATCCTCACGGCTGTGACACTTAGGGGCTGACAGCACTCTGTTTAAAGCGCCATGCCTCATCCCCACAGCACACGAGAACCGTGCGGGAGGGTTAGGCTTAATCACGTTACAGCCCCATCACACCTTCATTTCACTCTCTCACACTCTTACTCTCGTCTCCCCAAGCTCTCTCTCTCTCTCTCTCTCTCTCTCTCCATGTTCTTTTTACTCTCTCACTCGATTTATTCTCACATTGGTCTCTCTCTCATATCCAAAGTCAAAGTGATTTACTACTCTAACATGACAGGTAGGCACTAGTTTAGCCAAATCAGTAAATACATATAGAACAATAAATATGCACACACACACACATACACACACAAACACACAGATTCTCTCTCTCTTATGTGCGCTCTCTCTGTCTTTTTTTGCTCTTCTCTCCCTGTCTCTACCTCCATATTGTCCAATCCCTTCTTTCTTTCTCTCTTTTTCATGTGCTGCTTTCATTCTTCCTAACAGTCATTCAAACCATCTCTCCCACTCCCCTCTCTTATCTCAGCCAAGCTCTGTGTTTGTATCTGTATGTTTCCTACTTCTATATGTGTCAAGAGCTTTATGCTCACCTGGTTGAATGAAAGTAAAAGTGGAATAAAAGGCAGCGCTGTCTGTGGTAGTCTCTCGACACAAACAAGGTGAGATGAACTCAGTACCTTTTGAAATAACTTCGGGATTTCAGTGAACAATTGACTGCAACATTTTGACCTTACACAAAGTGACTGGTGTTTAAACCAAAGAGGTAAAAATTCATTTAGGTTTAGAGATGAGTCCATTTTTTTTGGCAGCAAAAAATGGAATGACAATGGCAATGGTCATGAAATTCTAAAGTATCATAAATGTTTATGATATGTATCACACATATGTATACATATATGTATGATTATGTATACCTTTTGAATGTGAAATAACAGTTTATGTGGAGGACAGATATTACATATTTTAATATAGCCTTACCATGAAAAAGGTTCCATGATTTTTTTCTTCATCATCCAGACATGGCTAGTGACTTGTTGATTTGTTGAAATGTGTCAAATTAACATTGATTGATGATACTACACCTAGCACTGCAGTTGAGGCTGCATTGGGAATCAGTAACACACAAATTAGGGGACAAAGTCTCACATTAGCTTGCTTAATCACTGTCACACACACACACACACACACATACACACACACACACACACACTAGTATGGACGTACCAACACATTCTCTCTTCATCTTTGTCTCTCTCTCTCTCTCACACACACACACACACACAGGTCTTTTTGATCAATAGTCTGTCACTCTCTCCCCTTTTGTCCTAAAGGAGGAGATTGATTGTTAGGATTCATTGGACACTCGTAACACCTCCCTCAGTCTTCATTATCGAGCCCATTAGTCTCACAGTCAGCTAAGGGTGACACACACACACACAAACATACACACACACACACACAAACACAAATACATACAGACACATACACACAAACGCTAACATATACAGACACAATAACATGCACATAAGCACAAACACACACACACACACACACACACACTTATACCAACTACATTTGTAAACAGAGAAACACAAGCAAGACAAACAAAACAGGAACATATACAAATAAGTACACACAACACACACATTACATGTACACAATCACAGAAATATAACAGCACCATTTAAAAAACCCTTTAGAGGTAGAACTCTCTATAAGAGGTTGTGAGAGCCTGGAGCCTGCGTATGTGTGTGTGTGTGTGTGTGTGTGAGAGAGAGAGAGAGAGAGAGAGAGAGAGATGAGTGAGAAATGTAGAGGAATGGAACAGAGAGGCAGAAAGAAACAGGAGATGAGAGATGGAAGGATAAAGAGAGAAGGATACAGAGAGATGAGGTGAACAGGATGAGAGAAAACAAGGGAGAGTGAAGAAGAGGGGTAGAAAGAGAGATGGCATGAGAGAGAGAAAAAGAGAGAGAGAGAGAGAGAGATCCTTTTAAATGGATTTAGCAGCTGTGTCACTGCTCTGACTGCCTGCGTGAAGTTTGGCAAGGTTGGGAGATGGAGGGGGAGAGAGAGAGAGGGAGAGAGAAATGGAGGGGGCATTCCTGACCAGTGGGGGGGAAATAATCACACCCCAACCTCCTCATGAATTATTAAGACCCCTCCTTTTTCCCCCCTTGTTCTTCACACACTCGCTTTCCTACACACACACACACACACATAAACTCACACTCATACATTTACACACAGACACATCTATCTCCTTCTCACAGTCCCCCACCCCACTGTCTCTCTCTCTCTCTCTCTCTCTCAAACACACACACACACACTCTCACACACACCACACACATACACCACTTTCTCTCTTAGACTCCCTCCCGCTCGCTTTCTCACACACACACAGGCACTTACACACAGCCTTTCCTCTCTCCTTCTATCTTCAGTCCTCTCTCTCTTTCTCTTTCTCTGTCCCTCGCTTCTCGCCTAGCGCGCCAGCGGCTCTCTCAAGTCTCCACACACTCACACGCTCCCCAGCGCAGAGACACACTGAGAGGCAGAGAAGAGAGAGGTCGTCTGGTGTTTCTCGGCGCGTGTCTCCATCCGTGGTTCTGTGTTGCTTCTCTCGTTCTCTCTGGATCTCCCTACACACACACACACACACACACACACACTCACAGACAGAGAGAGAGTGACAGCTGGGGGAAGAGGCTTGTTGATTCTGCACGCCAGACTCCTCCACCACCCCCTCTCCACTCCCACCCCTCCCCCCCCCCACCCTCCCGCTAACCCCGTCTCCCCCCTCCCTCACAAAGCAGCTCCGGCGCAACAACGACAAGGACCTCGGGCAGCAGAGTGTCGAGAGCATGTCAAAGTGAGGAGTCGTCGAACACTTTCTCTCTCACACACACAAACACTCTATCTTTCCCTCTTCTGTTTTTTTTTCTTTCTTTTTCTCTCTCTCTCTCTCGCTCTGTCTCACACTTGCTGCTGCCTCTCTGCTGGGTTAGGACCGGGGCTTGGCGGGACTCAGACCCCTACCTGGAGGACTGGGGTTGGGTTGAGTGGGGAGGAGCAGCTGCCGAGAGACTCCCAGCTCTCCCCCCTCTCTCTGTGTCTCTCACTCTCTCTGCTGGAAGTTGCCTGCGAACGTGCAGCTCGCGAGGGAGCTAGTGCACCTGCGCCTCGTGCCTCTCCCTCTCTCTATCTTTTTATATCTCTCTCTTTCTCTATCTCTATCTCTCTCTCTCTCTCACTCTCTCACACACACATTCTCTGGAGCAATCGCGCACGCAGAAGACCACGGCACGGGTGGGGGAAAAAAACAGAAGAAAAGGAGAACTGAGACACTAGAAACAACAGAGAGGAAGACGAGGAGGGGGTAAGTGGAGAGTTGAAGGAGAATAACATAGCCACCACCAAAAAAAAAAAAGAAAAGTAGTGAATGGGAAAGTGTTGTAAAAGAAACAGAGAGAGGTTCCATGCAAACCGTGGGAAACTCAGGTGGAGAGAGAGAGCAGCTGCGGGGATCAGCCAAAGTACAGATGGCAAAGTTACAGTAGCACAGCAAAGGACCAGGCAACAAAGGTGTGAGATTACAGCCAAGGCAGAGACGGAAGAGAGAGAGAGAGAGAGGCAGAGGGAGAGACACGGTTTGGGTTTGAGACTGTCAGCTCGGTGAAGGGCAGATTTGAGGAGTAGACTCCGTGCTAAGCAGAGGAAGGACAAGCTTGCCATCACGGAGCGTCCGGTTGGAGACAGTGTGCTGCCGGGGGTGGCTGCCAACCTCCCCGCAGATGCCACCCTGGCTGCCCAGATACCCATAGAATTTGTCTGCAAGATCAAGTTCGCCGAGGGGAAAGTCATGGCCCAGAGAGCCGTGCCAATGGCCGTGCCAGGCGGCAGCGGCATGCCTATGCCCATGCCCATACCTGTGCCCGCCGAGGAGACCTGTGCCCGCTCGGCTGGAGCGGCGAGCCTCCCGACATTCGCCAGCGCGTCCTCGCTCCACGGCATTGACCACGTGTTCGTGTCAGGGCGCCTGGGTGTGCGGCAGGCGGTGTGGGCGCTGGCCTTCGTGGCGTCGCTGGCACTCTTCCTGTACCAGGCTGCCAAGAGCGCCGTGGCTTACCTGGAGCACCCGCACGTGGCGGCCATGGGCGAGGAGGCCGGTGGGCGTGACATGCTCTTCCCCGCCGTCACGCTCTGCAACGTCAACCGCTTCCGCTTCTCGGCACTTACCGATGCCGACATCTATCACCTGGCCAACCTCACGGGCCTGCCGCCCAAGAACCGCGCTGGGCACCGACCCGGAGACCTGGAGTACCCGGCGCCGGACATGCTGGACATCTTTAACCGCACCGGACATCAGCTGGACCACATGCTCAAGAGCTGCAACTTCAGCGGACAGAACTGCTCTGCCAAAGACTTCACTGTGGTGAGTCATCCAAGCCAAACAGAGAGAGAGACTGAGGGCAGTGTGTGTTTGTGTGTGTGTGTGTGTGTTATGCATAGGTTTGAGTTTAGGTGAGATTCACTTCGTACTGCAAAAAAATGTCAGTGCATATATTTATGTGTAAATCGACAATTTTAGGCATTTACCAATTTTCTCGGATTGGTAAGCTTTTGTCTACAATGAGTTGTTGCCCTTGGCTGAAGTGCTGGTAGTTCTATGATAATGTTTTTTTTTTTTGCACAGACTGTCTCCCACTTTCATTCTTTTAAGGAGACAACTGTGGCCGTTGCCAAGGTGATCCTCATCGTAATGGTCATAATGTGATGTCATCAGAGGTGCTTCAGGCATTTCAGTGTCCATTTCCTCTCTCTGGGGAAAACGTGAACCGCTGCAAGTCACTTGTTGACTCTGTTGTCACAATTAGGTTTTTAAAGAAGAGGTTTTATTGGTATTTATGAACAGGTTGACGTCAAACTGTCATTATTTTGTATATATATATTTTTTATTTATAAAATGATGTATTTATCTTGGTTGCTGCCAGCCAAGGCCCAGGAGAGATTTCGAAGTGCTCATTTTTTGGATGAATCACCCAATGGAAAAGAAAACAAACACAAATCCTCTATTGGTTCATGTTGCTCTTTCTGCGGAAGTGAATCCACAAACATAGCAATTGCCTTGAAGTACATCAGTGGTTTTGCTGAAATTGTTTCATTGTCAAACAATGGCAGACAGCCCTAACAATTTGCAAGATTACGGCGACCCTTGCCATGCAAAACATCCCCCTCATCCCACCTTGATATCTTCTTGATATGCCATAGGATCTAGGATTATCTAGCACATAATATTTCTGCACGATTAACAATCATAGAGAGATTTACATAATAAGAATAACAACAACAACAATAGTATTATTATTAATATTATTATTATTATTATTATTATTAAATAAAATGTATATTTTTATCTTCTTATCTAGAACAGAAAGAATTATTATTCTGCCTATACAGACCCCTCTACTCTTCCCCACTTAATCTAGTCTCTCTCACCTCCTCTGCCCCCTGCCAACCCTCCTCTCCTCCACTCCCCCAGCCCCCAACCCCCACCCCAACCATGGCTGAACCCTCTGGTCTCCTCTGAAATTTATTTTGGCTGCAGAACAGATGAAAAATTCAGGAGATGGACATGAGACATGGTAACTGCATTAGAGATACGCGTCACAATCTCACCACCCCCCACCCCCACCCCCATCCCCGTGCCTATTTCAGACTCCCAAAAAAGTTCTTGGAGGTGAACAGGGGGTCTCATCGCTAACTTTCCCCTAATTCTTCCTCTCAGCGAGTCGGATCCGCGTCAGTCTCCTGACTCTCTCTATATCTTTCTACTTTACATTAGCCCTTCATTACATTAAGCTTTATTTGTTGCTCAGAATTAATATATATCCGCACCCAAAGGCTGACGCCATTTGTCATGGTGCTGGAGTGAATTTAAAATAATGTAACATCAGCCGTGAGGGTGAAGTTCAGTGCTTTGCTAGTGCTGATCAGTAAAAGTGGTCACCTTTTTTTCATCATTTATTCAGTAATTAAATATTTAAAATGACCTCGCTTTCAAATATTAGTGTGGGGGTGGATGACCCCATGAGTGAATGAATTAATACATAAAATAATGTTTCTTTGTCCTTATTAGTATTACTCATTTGTGTAATCAGCTATTTTTCTCACTTCATTTCATATATTCATATGGCCCTTACTCACCCTCTCTCCTTCCTCTTTGCTGATTAAAAGCAATATCTAAATAAAGCCTGCCCTCACCTTCCTTCTCTTTCTGCCCCCATTGAACATTCTCTCTCTCTCTCTCTCTCTCTCTCTGTCTCTTTTTGGATGTTACATATAAGCATTCTCTCCTCTTTCTGTCTCTCTTCTTCTGTCTCCTTTTAGATGTTGATCTCTCTCTCTGTCTCTGATTTTCTCTCTCTCTTTCTCTCTCTCCGTTGATGTGAGGCTTTTTGACATGGCAGTGGTGATTTTGCTCTAAATCCATTAATGAGTGTGTCCGTTTGACTTTCTGGAATCAGGGCCCTACAGTATGCCCCAGCTTGACTCGAGCCTACCTCAAAGACCATACAAACCTCCTGTGGCGTTTGTCTACCTGCTTTCACCTCACATGTATGGGGGGTGTATTATGCACTACTGGTTCACCTGTATGTGTATGTGCTTGTTTCCTTGTCCTGAAATGTCCTTATATTGGTGTGTGTGTGTGTGTGTGTGAGTGAGTGTGTGTGTGTGTATGAGAGAGAGACAGAGAGGGAGAGAGAGAGAAAGAGAGAGAAAGAATTACTGTAGAATTTTTTTTCTTGTGTGTATGAAAACCCACATACCTTGTATTTCTGGTACTGCATGGTGTGGGTTAGGATTAGAGTTAGTGTGTGTGTGTGTGTGTGTGTGTGCTTGTCATTTAGTGTGACATTAGCAGTCTCTGAGGGGATACTCAGCTCTCCTCTCTATCTCCCTGCAGTATCTGTCATGGTGATGGAGCTTTGTCCTCTTCTTTCTGGATTAAAACTTTCTGGGATTAGCTCCTATTAGCATTGCTCGCTGTTGGGTCTGATGTGCTGCTGATGCCCAAACTCAAGAGTTCCTCTTTCTCCCCCACCGTCTTATCAGGGATAGATTGGTTCTGTCTCCTACTGCTTCAGTCTTCAATCTCCATACAGGAAGCCTAAGCAAGAGACATTTATTTGTGCATGCTCAGAATTGCCCATTCACAGCCTGCCACGCGGGCCAAGGACATGTGTCTCTATTGTCCAGCTAAGTTGTGAGTTGCGCTGCTGCAGGGAGGTGGGGGGAGTAAATGAGAAGCAACATTCTCAGCCATGTAGGGTAGCCTGTACTTTGCTTAGAATGGTTTATTGTTCAATGGGTGCGGAGGAGGGACTGTATAGTACGGCCATATCAACATTGAACATGTGGGTGTGTGTATGTGTGTGTATGTGTGTGCAGGCCCGGCTCTAACAAATTTGGAGCCCTGGGCAAGATATTAGGTGGCGTCCCCTTGCATTGTAGTAGGTGACAGGAGGATTTGCAGGGGTGGGTGTGAGTAACCTCTGTAGTTAATATATAACGTTAGTAATAATGTGATCATACATTGTGGACATTTTTTTTGGCACCATAGACACACTGAATGCATCACATTATTGCAAAGCAACTGATCTTCCATCTACAGCCTAAATAAGGGAGTGGGCAAACTTTTTGACCCGTGAGCCACATTGGTTATAAAATTTGAAAAAGGGGCCATGCCAGGAACACATGGATGTAGTGTTTGTGTGAAGCCATTTTATTTCAGTGTTGGTCTTAAACAGGTTGTAAAGCATGGACATGCAAGGCTTATTTATTATTATTTATGGATTTATTAACAGTAGTTTGCGGACATTTAGGGGGAAATGCTAAACCGTTTTTAATCATATTACAAACCGGATTCCAAAAAAGTTGGGACAGTATGAAAATCGTGAATAAAAACTGAATAAAAATATTTTATTCAGAATTATACATAAATCACAGAACAAAAGTTTAAACTGAGAAAATGTATCAAATGTATCAAAAATATGTTGATTCAAAATTTCATGGTGTCAACAAATACCAAAAAAGTTGGAACAAGGCCATTTTCACCACTGTGTGGCATCTCCCCTTCTTCTTACAACACTCAACAGACGTCTGGGGACCTAGGAGACATGAATACATGCTGGCTTGCATGTTCCATGTCAATTAGGCTATAAATCTGATCTTCCATATAGTCATAGAGAATTTATGATGCACAAATACTTGGATTTATGGATTTAAAAAGGCATATGGCAACAAACTACACGAGGAGCAAACAGTAGCCTGACACCTGAAATTTCAGTCCAATGAAGCAGGCTATATTTAAGTCACAAGGCGACTTAGTAAAGGCAAAAAAACCTGCGCATTCAATCTCAATTCAAAATCATCAACCACGGAATGCACGTTACCTAAAGTAAACTACTATTACGTCGCAATTGTAGGCAAAATAACTGACCATTTGCTGTATGTTGTAAATGAGCAGTTTACCATTAACTTTACATTATAACTTGCTGTATCTTGCATGCTAAACACCTGCATAAATATGCGTTGTTATTCACTAAGATAGACAACTGTCTATTAACAGCGACATTTTTTTTAAATCGCGATTGAAGTGAGGTAGGTTGCGTTGCGTTCTCTCATGTAGCAGGTAAAGACTAATTAGACGAAGGAGGGAGGTGGGGCGTCACAACAAAGTATTATGATTATTAGCCTACTATAGATTAAGGCATGTGAGATGAGGGTTTTTTTTCATTATAAGGCACATTACTACTAACATGTTTTAAGAATAGTGGAATGTTTGCATTTTTTCCCCTCCGTTTTGTATGGCGCCCCCTGGATGGATTGCGCCCCTAGCATTTGCCTATATTGCCTAATGGACGAGCCGGCCCTGTGTGTGTGAGTGTTTGTGATTTTTTTGTGTCTGTGTGTAATGATAAATGATGAATGGGAATTTTGTGTGCGTATATGTGCCTATGGAAGTGTATGTTGACTCTTTACTTCACCGGAGGCATCTCTTAAAGGTAGGATAAGCGCTGGAAGCAGTGATTGTGGTACTGTTTACAAGTTGGGGTGATATATATGACGCAGAAGGTAGAATCAAAGGGTTTCTGAGACGAGCCCCGACACCCAACCCCTAACTGCTCCCGGTGAACAGGTTGGTGAGTTGTATGGCAGCCGTCACCCCCGGGGGTGAGTGTGAGTGTAATGGGTGAATGGGAGACAGATTTGGGCTTTGAGTGCTTCGGAGAATGGAAAAGCGCTATATAAACACACTACCTTTACTATGTGCTCTAAACAAGACCGAACGAAACATGCCAGAGAAGTAGCTCCAGCGTGTGTGAAGATGACACTGTTTAGGGGCCAGAGATAACAAAATACGAATGGCACTAAAGACAACAGTCATAAATATTTAAATTTAACATGTTTCATTAGACGTGTATTACATGTTCCTGACAGGCCCATCTCTCCTATGTAGAGTCCTTCAAATCAAGTGTTACTACAGGATAGAATGGCATTTAGCTTTGAATATGGGAAGTAGTGCCAATAAAGCCTTTCAAGCATGTAAACATGTTTCTGTGCCAGCATGTGTTAGTGCAGTATGTGTTTGAGTGTGTCATGGGGCAAACACACGTGGTGTGGGAGGGGGGCACATGAATGCATGTGCAGGCTGGTGGAGTTAGAGCAGACTTGTAGATGATTGCATTTGTAAGCATGCCTACTTGTGCCAAAGTGTGTGTGTGTGAGTGAGTGAGAGAGAGAGAGAGAGAGAGAGAGAGATATTGTGTGGGCTAGTACACATGTGTAAGATTACATATGGGTCCGTGTGTGCTAGCATGTCCATGTGTGTGTCTGTGTTTTTCTCTTTGTGTGTGTGTCCATGTGTGCCTTTGTGTGTGTGTGTGAGTGTGTGTGTTTAGCCACGTGCGAGTGTACAGTACGTGACGCACGCTTCGCTAGGCACTTAAGTGCCTCGCTTTTTCTCTCTCTCTTTCTCTCTCCATCTCTTTTTTTCTCTCTCTCTCTCTCTCCTGCCCTCTCTGCATTGACTGAAGGAAGGAGCTCATCTCCAATAAAAGTTTAATGGAGAGCTTTGTTCGTGCAGGGGCTCATCTCCCTCCATTAGTATCCAACACTGCCCCAGGACATGTGCCACAGAGCCGGCAAACGCATGCTACACAAAACACAGCCCCACTCATTTACACTCCCAAATTTAATTTCATTAAGAGGACAAATCCTATCCACAGTCCCCTGACTACACACACACACGCACACACACACACTCGCTCTCTCTATCGCTATATCTCTGTGTCACTTCTGAAAACACTTCTTTTAGCGCCCATGGGCATACTTAAAAGCGCCGCATTACATAAAGTCCTTATCGCTGAATTTTATAAATCCCCGTCTTTATTACATTTGATGTCTGCAATGGGTTTGTGCATGGAACGAGGAGAGCTGAAGAAAAGGACTGTCTGTGTGCCGGGGTGTCAGATGCGCCTGCCAGGCATTCACTGCTTGAAGGGGGGAGGAGGGGTAGAGGCACTGGCAGAGAGGACGAGGCAAAACTGTGTGTGTGTGTGTGTGTGTGTGTGTCGGAGAGAGAGAGAGACAGAGAGAGAGAGGGGAGCAAGAGCGAAAGAGAAGAAGAAAGGGCTCCGAAGGCTCTGATGTTGTCAAGTCATGAGTAAGCTTAGTCCAACACAAAGCCCATACCTACTTTAATTTACAAATCCGTTGTGTGTCCAAACAAATCAAACTTTGATGGGAATTTCGGATGCGTTTTTCTAAGGTCGAGTCTCTCATTGCGTTTTTCATTCAGCTCCTAAAGGCTGAGGTGGGGCAGGCAGCCTTCCTGGAGAGCTTATACCATCTCCCAGTAGTATAAAATGCCACCCGTCTAAGTACCATACTAAAGAGAACATTGAGAAGACGCTGAGCAAGTTCAGACCAGGACGCAGAACATTTCACAGGATTCAGTCCCAGACAGGCTACTGGGAGAACACGGAACCTAATTACTCTAAGAACCTACATAAATAATGATCACCATGAGCACTCAGCTGGTGACAAAACTGCGGACCTAAACCTGTCCGGGTAGAACATCCTGACCTGGTTCTCATCAGGGCCTGATCTGGGCCAAATGAGACCAGTCTATTCCTCCTTGGATTATAAATGTCCTTTCAAGTTAAGAGTGTGGCAAACGGAGGGCTTAAACACTGGTGGAAAATCTCTCTCCCTCTACCGTTCCCTGGAGGAGTCGTCATTTTATAGCTGTTTGCAAGGATGCTGTTGAAAGCTGCTACACAGTTACTGTATTACTGATGGGCATATGACCGCATGCTGGAATGTGAAAAATACTCAGTGGTCTAAAGGCCTGATAAATGCCCTTTGGATTGGATCTGGGGATCTGCGTCTCGTCTGTGTCAGCGAGAGAGAGAGAGCTGAAACGATTTCCCCACCTGTTTGATTGGGTGCCAATACAAAGGCGCATACATTAGAAGGGGCCATGTAAAACATTAATCAAAGATAGCCCTCTCTGTACAGAATGATGGATGGCCCCGTCTCCACAGTTGAAAGTAATCACTCTCAAATGATTACACACACACACACACTAATCTGACTAAATGACATAGACATCAAACATACACTGACTCACAAATTCATTAAAAAAGACCTAAAAAAAACCCAGTATAGAGGAAACACACACACACACACAGGAAGTGCCTTCACCTTGGTCACCTCACTGTGTGTCATACACAGATGGCCATGGGCACAGCCATTGCTCTCCAGACGCCTCCAGCAATAGCTCACCTTTTCTCCAGTTAGCAAAACATCCTGGGGCAAAACCCTGCTGTCGTCACCCTACTCACTCAAGCCATTACGCCTCTCCAAAAGAAATTCCCAACGACATTTCAACTTTAAATTTAAATGAAGTACATTTTTCAAGTTATTCAAAGTTTTTTTTTTTATGTTATTTTTATTGTGTATTTTATTAATGATTAATCACATGATAATAATTGATTTTATTAAACATAAATCAAGTGTAAGCAATCCAAACATAGATCCACTGAAACTGTATCTGAAAAATAAAATGTAAAAAAAAAAAAAAGATTCCTGAAAATGCATCAAAATGATTATAGCGTTATAGTCTTTCGAAACCAAACTCTTTTTATGCAAACATGCCTTTAAACCTTTCTTTTGGCATCAAATCTACAGTAAGGAAGTTAACATTAGCCTGCTATACAACCAGGCCAACCTTGCAGTCATGTAAACGGTCGGTCGGCTTTAGCAATGGCTTATGCTTTTAACAGGGAAAAGAAAGGTGTTTTCCAACACTGACAAACACTGGAGGTTTGCGATGTCCTTGCCATGTTGGTTAGTTAGTTCTTTCTCTCTCTCTCTATTCCTCTCTTCCACAGACACACACACACACACACACACACACACAAAGAGAGAGTTAACTTTTTCAGATGGTACTAGCTTGAGGTTGTGGGGGGGCACATTTCACTCAGTCTTCAATTTCTACAGGTAATAGGAAGTCTCACCCCAACAAATAATCATACGGTTATCAGAAGATATACAGCTAGAACTACACAGGCAGTATATACAGTGCACAGGATTACATGTACACACTCACACACACATAAAGCCAACAGGGACAGTATATCTCCTCCTGAGTCAAATACAGGTGCACACAGATACAGCTACACACACACACTCACACACGCACGCACACACACACACACACACACACACACAGATACAGAAAAACATCCTCTTGAGACAGATGTGTCTTTAGATCCATCTGGCTCCCCCCCAAGCCTGCTTCTATCCCCCTGGGCCTTTTTCGCTCACCCTCAGCAAATCATTTTTCTGCATCTCTGTCAGAGAAAGGGAGAGAAAGAGGGGGAACCTACACAAGAGAATATTGCATCGCGCGATAATGGATCCGCTCTCATCGCATCCACCCACAGGTCCCTCCGCTCGCTCCAAATCTCATTCCCAGGGCGAAGACAGAACCAGAGGGAACAACAGCAATGTCTGTGTCAGAGAACACATCACACAGCTCAATCATTTATTTCCTTGCTGTAAAGCCCGGGGCATTGTTACTGAACTTCATATAGGCTGAGTTGTGGGTCTGCACACACATAAATATAAACTCTTTACACAATTTACACAGAGTAATCTTAATATATCATTATTATTATCCCTTTGTGTCACATCATGTGTGATATTTAAGTTTAATCAATTTCATTGACAAGGTATTTAGTGTTTCATTGCCCCCCTGCTACCACACTATTAGGGTTTGCCATGGCCAGCTAGTTTGTGCTTGAAACTGAAGTGGTGATGGTTCGATTCCCTGAACCACAGTTAAAGAGCGCATGGGCAAGGCCCCTAATCCCTCACTGTTTCACACAGCTAACTGCTTCGGCTTAGTGTGTGTTTTAATTCAATGTTTCACGCTTGAGTGTTTCACTAATTTACAATTGGGATTAATCTAGAGACCAAATTTTCCTCTAGGGACCCGTATATACTTATACACTATTTATATATCATCGCCTTTTATATCATGCATAGGTTAATTATGCAAAGAATCATGGAACCAATGACCCTGACAAGGAACAGTCTTTCTTGACTTCACGTCCAACCGCTTTAATTGTATTATGCTCATCTGCCCTGTAGTCTGATTGGTTGAGACGTTGTGGTCTATTGATAATGCACTTCCTTCGCCCTGTCATAGCGCTGAACTACAGTTCAACTTGCTGTTGCTCAGATTCAATTAGAGAAGACCCCTTCCCGTCCCCTCTGGGTGTCGTGGAGATAAAACATATCAGCCAATAACAGAGTTGTTTCGCTATCTGAAGTCCTCACTCAGCCAATCATGGCCCTGAGCTAACAGCACAAAGCTCTAAATGTGACGGGTTAAATCCGCTTCGAGACTCCCTGCCGCCAATCACTTTCTGGTAGCTCTCAGCATTTTCATCTGGCCTCCGGTCATGTCGCTGAGGTTTTTTTTCTGATGTCAAACTGTAAACATGCCCACACACACACACACACACACACACGAAAATGTATTCAAATGAGTTTTACACTATCAGTCATGAAAATATGTGTCAAATAGCGGTTATCACATGAAAAGCACATGTCAGATAGTGTACGCCATGTAGTCTACAGCTACAGCTTTAGCTTATCACCACCTAGTACTTCTACACAGTGTTGCATCTCACCAATGATGCATCTCAGGAAACCCAAGGTTTGATTCCATTTCTTTTTCTTTGAACAAAGGAAGAGCAAAATCACAACCAAGCAACAGAGAATGATTGAAGGCCCAATGGTTTTCAAGTTCACAGAAAGCCTCTATCCCCTATGAAGCAAACATATGCCTAATGAGAGACACCAGACTTTTTGCACAAGTCCAATAGAATTCCTTAGCTTGATCTTAAAGTGATTTTTTGTGTGTGTGTGTGTGTGTGTCTCAGACCATTCAATTTTCGGTCGATGTTGCTTTTAGTGATGCGCTTTTACACAGCATGACACAAGCGTCATATCTTAATTTGGTGTGGTGGCTGTTCTCCCATATAATACTACTGTCTAATTGGATCAGATGCCACATGAGCAGCAATCTTGGGGATGTGGTTGCAGTCTGCTGTGCGCTTGCTTCACTGGCTAACATTCTGGGCTGGCTACATCAGTGATGCTTCACTTAAATCATACATATGTAATACCTAACAAGAACACTCATGATTCATTAAAACAACTTTCATTATTTATTTCCCTCGGAATACAGTTAGCACGTGCATGGTGATTTGATATCCCCATAAAAAGATATTTTAATAGGACAGACTGAGTAATAAATTCCTATGGCCTCTTGTGACATGCAATAACAGGATTCGTAGACATACATGATGTCATCCTCCTGGGACAGCAAGAACTACAAATGATCTTTATTTTCTAATTCCTTAAACTTATAAATCAAAAGACATGCATTAACACAGTATAGGATAAGTAAAATGTCACAAATGAAAGAAGACAAGAAAACATTATACCAGAGATAAATTGGCTCACATGTTTAGCCATATCATAGGTTAGCTTGTTGTAAAAGAGACAACGTTGCATTAGCTCTAGCTAATTTGAGAGGGGGAAGTATTACCAAACTCCCAGCCTGGGGTTTCTCTCTCAACCTTTCATTCATGCAGCGTTAACTGTTGGCAGTAGCTCTGCATATAGCGATAACATAACAGTAAGATTGGTAGCGTCACCATAATGCGATATGGCAGAGTATCAGACAGGCAGGCCATGGGGAACACAAAAATAATCCACACTCACTGCAGGCAGGATGTCACTTCACTGTGGTTATGTCAGTCACTGATACCTCTCGAACATGACAGATGCTATCTTTAACTCACAAATCACATGAACAAGTTTAAAGGAGGGAGTTACAGAATCCAAGTAATTGGAGAACACAGGTGGATGTATGAGAAGTTAAAAGTCTGCCAAAAGAAACAGATATGTCATTAATCTGACATGTTTTGACAGAAGAGGCTTACAGAGGAGCAGATGCACAAGGGAATTAGTATCCGCAACAAACATCATTTCGTCTCCACATGTTCCTCCAAGCATGGTATTCTGTGTGGAATTTTTTTGTTATCTACGGTGCCCCTGGAGGTGACATGGCAAGATTTTTGGACATCAAGAAAACGTGCACAAGGTTTACTAAATCATGCTTTCACTTTGCTCAGTTCTGTTCTCAGTTGTTTACTGAATTCTGTAACCGGGGCCTAGTGCACAAAACTTGGATATCTTGGCTATACTGACAAATGATTGGTTGAAATGGTTAATTCAGCCAGGATAACCAAGATATCCTTTAATCCCTTATCCTAGTTTTGTGTAATAGGTCCTAGTTCTTTGCTTTCATTGTCTTTGTCTCAGATGGGAAATCCGATGTGAATCCATCAATAACCCCGCTGTTTAAGGTCACTGAGAGCTGCTTGTGGGGGAGAAGACAGAAAATTAGATACAACATAGACCGAATAGTGAATCAGTTTCTGTGTTCCATTTACTCAGTCTTAGATGCCGATTTGCTGTTTGCTCAATGTTGCTTCAAATGTTCGCGTTCTTTTTCCACTGGGTCAGCGAAATTGATTTGGAGAGTCATGTGCACATTCATGACATTGTGCACTCAATTTACAAGCTTTCAATTCAGTTGTTTTACGTTTTAGGAGAAAAAAAAACACAAAATACTGAGCTGAGAGCATGATTTCTAAATAACAATGTAATTATTAAATACATATTATAATTGATTGAAATTTCTTAATTAATTAAACACAGGATTTTGTAAAGTGCATGTTAACTTGACGCCCAAACATTTTGACAGCTCCTGGGGAAAATGTCAGTATTTTGCTGCACTGTTCCACGGTTAAAAGAATACAGAACTATTTTTAGGAAAATGAACTGATTTGCCATTTCTGCTACCTTTCTAGCCTCATAAAGCCGATGTTACAGTCTGATGGTAGTGTTTTTAGCTTATATCTTAGCACAGTTCCTTTGAGACCATTATTGTCATCCTGCACAGTCCAGCCTGGGGCTAAAACCCACAACCTTGCACCAACTAGAGTGGCATCCCAGGCTCCCAAGTACTACAAGGCTTTTGTTGAGATGTTGGGAGCAAGGTTGACTATACTAGCTGGCAGCTTTTACACTCTCCCCCCTAAATCTTACACACAGCACCATGAGCATCAACTACAGTCACAAATCTAAATGACTACATGCCTGTCATGGCCGACAGTCCAGTGTTATTATAGTTGTGCGCTTTAGACTGGGGGACTACGACTGTTGTTCACTATTGATATTACAACATGCTTTGGCTAGCTCAAATAGTAAAACCCTGATTATCAAAGTTAAATTATTAAAGTATTGCACATACAAACACACAGTTTTTATAGGGAGCACGGGAATCATAAATATGTTTTTCAATACTGTTGATGTAAAGGTTAGTGTGAAGGTGTGCATAAATGTAATTTCGAAAATTCCCTTTGCGAGTGTGTCCATGTGTTTATGTGGCCATGTGTGTGTGTGTTTGAATATGTACTGTGTGCATTTGTGTGTTTGTGTATTTGCAAGTGTGTGTGTGTGTGTGTAATTTGTTTGGATGTGCAGGCATGTGTGTGTGTGTGTGTGTCTATGTGTGTCTATGTGTGTGTATGTGCATGCTTGTCTTTGTCATTTCCAAATGCTAATGCACTGTTGGAACAGGGGACAGAAGTGCAAATGCCACATTTGAAAGTCTGCTGTTTGCTTGGGCTCCTCTCTACATACAAATTAAAAATGCATTTCCTGAAACGTCTTACTAATCTCCACACACACACACACACACACACACACACACACACATATTTCCTACGAAAGGGGAGGCGGCTTCTCTACGTTGGATCCTAATCATGGCCCAACAGTCAGATTCAAGATCCACACACACAGGCTGAACACACACGCACAAACACGATCACACACTCACACACACACACACACACACACACACACACACACACACAAACACCCATATAATCCAACAAGGACACATGCACAAATACATGCATACTGGTACACACATTCTTCCTCATGGACTGATGCACGCACACACACACACACACACACACACACACACATTTCCTATGGAAGGGAAGGACGCTTCTCTACGTTGGCAGCTTCTCCTAATCATGGCCCAACAGTCAGATTCAAGATACACACACACAAGCTGAACACACACACACACAAACACACTCACACACACATACACACACACACCCACATGCACCCATATAATCCAACAAGGACACATGCACAAATACATGCATAGTGGCACACACATTCTTCTTCATGGACTGATGCACACACACACACTCACACATTACACATATAGCCACACCAAGTGAGTTCAGGCAACCGATGGCTATTTATCAGAGTCCTTGACCTTCTCACGATAGGGGTGTGTGTGAGACAGAGCATCCTTCTGGAAACTTCTAAAGAAGAGAAGAAAGGGGTAGGTGGTAAATGTCACCTTTCAGCCCTGACAAATGATCCTTCTTACATTTTTACCCCTGTCCTTACTCTGTCCTATCCCAAAATATTCCCATTAACATCACCCTGCACTTATGGGAGAAACGATTGATTGATTGATTGAGTTTGGACATCAAGCTGCGCAAGCAGTTTAGTTTGCATGTTTACTTGTGTGTGTGTGTGTGTGTACTTGTGTATATCGCATTGGTTTTTCTCACTTTTCAAGTGTCCACTAAAGTCTCCATCACTCATGGACTGTACCGCTCCTTGTGTGTGTGTGTGTGTGTGTGTGTAAGGGGGTGGTGTATGGCCGACAGTAATGCTTTGTCGTCAGCACAATCTAACCGGTGATTAATAGTCTCTTCACAATGTGCCAACGATCTCATTTGTAGTGCTGTCGTTCGACTTGCTGGCCTGCCCTGTGGTACATGAAATCCATTTATAAAATTAACATTCCACCGCAACTAGCAACTTATTTCATCAGTGTTGTCTCGTGTGTTCAGTCTGTGTGTGTGTGTGTGTGTTAATGACACCACTGTGCACCAGGTGCTATTATATCTGAGTGTGTTTGTGTATGTATGAATGTGTATGTATGAATGCACATGTTAATATGTGAGCGTACACACATGTGTCTTACACACGCAAGCGTGTTTATGTGTGTTTATATGTGTTTGCATACAGAGAACAGAGCGTGTAAGTGAGAAATACAGCCTGAGGGACTGAGATACAGTGAAATATTGACAGGAACATAGAGGGGGGTTGAGAAAAGAAAACAAAATGACAGAGATGGAGAGAGAGAGAGAGAGAGAAGATGATCAGGAAAGAAGGGAATACAGAAAAGGAGAAAGAGACAGGCAGAAAGACAGAGTGATGGAGGTATAGAACAGAGCAATGTGAGCGATAGAGTGAGAGTGAGAGTGTGAGACAGACGCTCTCTGACAGACACAGCAGCGCCATGACTCACCTCTGAGTGGCATTTTTGGTGCGGGTCCGGTTGACTGGCACAGCTGGGGTCCGGTGCAGTCTGGCCGGGTCGGAGTGATTTCATCGGTGAGTGGCAGTCTGGGCCGGCGCTCCTTCCGGGGCCTCCACCTGTGCTGCTGTTTAATGGAGCCCGTCCTGTGAGCTGACCCACTTCTGACGCTCCGGGGGCCTCACACAACCTGCCCCTGACCAGACCTTCCGTTCGCTTCCAGCACACACACACACAAACAAACTAACTAACAAGCAAACACAAACTCTCTCTCTCTCTTTAACACACACACACACACACGCACACACACACACACATACACACAGAGTGAGTGAATGTAGACATACAAACACACAATTGTACAAATCTGCCCCAAAGCATACAGGTACACACATACACAGATATTAATTGTCTGACATGGTCCATGGACATTTCCAGATCCAGACCACACATACACCCGCACACCACACACACACACACACACACTAAATGACATATCTGTGGGCTAGCACTCACTCAGACCCCAGGTTGGGAGTTTGATGGCACACAGCAGGGCCAAAATGGCCTACAGTTTTAAGGTAAGGTAGGTCAGAGGATTCTGTGGTGAGCATGTGTAGGTGTGTGTGTGTGTGTCTGTGATGATACTTTTAACTCACAAAAAGCACCAGATGGAGCTAAGAGTCACACAGGATTTATTAGTCAATCAGAAAAAAAAAATCCCCAGCAGCGTGTACTTCCACCTCAATCAGGTTAGAACCATCAGTAATTTATGGCCAAGATATCACAGTGCTGGAACAACAGGCACTGATCAGTCATTTGCACAAATAAAGTAGGCTACTGTTTGCCCATGCAAATCATGAACAAAAAATGACAAGGAATGTTCTGCTTTCTTTATTTACTTTATTTAACTATTTTTAGATGTCTGTCAGCCATCATCACAATCCACCAGTTTTTGGGTTTGCCCAATTAGCAAAAAATAATTGGCAGAGATGCCCGTCTCGGTTAAAGTAATCAGTTTAACTCAATAAGATTCCCAAAGTCACTAATACTAACTTTCAGTGATCCCAATCAGAATATTAACCTACTATATTTTGTAGGTGGAATGTATTGACATATTTAGTTATACGTCAAAGCAAAGCCAACTTTGAGACTGTACTGTAAGGCCTGATAGGCAGATCACAGGTGATGCTGCAACAGGAAATGAGGTCAACGCAGCAGAGCCAAGGTCAGTAGAGGAGTGTGTGTGTGTGTGTGTGTGTGTGTGTGTGTGTCGACACCTCAGTGCCTATCTGGCTGGGTTTGTCTGATATGATACAACAACAGCATGCTTTCACACGGTGCTGGCCACACCACACCACACTGCTTCAGAGCACAGCGCACACACTGAGCTGCCTATCAGCCTGGAACCAGCCCAGACCACTGAGCCAGAAGAAGGCCAGAGAAAGGAAGAGAATGGGGGAAATCACGCCCCACTTTAATACACACAAACTAACACACACTCCTCTGTTTAATACAGACATCAGCCTCCCATCATACACACACACACACACACATACACACACAAACATATACACACACCCCTAGGGAGGGTTGATTTCATCTCTGTGTGACGTTGCCTCGGACATCTGAGTCAGTCTTAGGGGACATAATCAGAAAAGACAGTTTCACTGAACACACCATTGGTGGTCCAGCTTTCCATGAAACATCCTTCTACCCAATACTTGAAAGGAAATAACAAATATCACTATCATTATGACCACTAACACAAAACTGTTACCATAATCCAGAGTATTTGAACATGTGTAGCTAGAGATTCCTGAAGGAATTACTAGTTGGCAAGTCAGAACTTATTTTGGAAGATAGGACGGTTGAATAGCAACTGTGATTTTAGGCTACTATTAGGAATGTTGTGAAGGTTGCTATGCATGTTGCTAGGGTAATCATATGTAGCAACTGGAAGTGGTTGCTAGGGTCCTAAACATGGTTGCTATGCAGCTGCTAGGATTGGTATGGTGATTACTATGCAGATTGCCAGAGCATTCATGTTGGTTGCTAATTGTGAAAGTGGTTGCTGGTTGTTGCTAGATTAGTTATAATGATTTTCATGGTAACTGGTATGGATTCTGGTTGCAATTGTGTTGGTTGCTACATTGTCACTGTGGGAGTATTTGTTAAGCTGTTTCTAGGGTTCTTGAGATGGTTCCTAGAATGTTGCAAGGTTAAATATGATGGTTTACATGGTATCTGATGTGGATGCTATGCTGATTATATATATATATATATATATATATATATATATATATATATAT
>JAGFZM010000688.1:284330-298551 GCA_017657215.1 Limnothrissa miodon
GTACTATATAAAGTACACAAGACATGGTATTTATATATAATGGAAGGTTGTGAGAGCAATGTTATCTATCCTTCCAAAAAAAACCTTCACATTACACATAAAAGACATTAGCAGAAAGATGCCAAGTATGTACCTAGGCAATGGTTGTGGTGCTGTCAACGGAGCCCTTACAACATCCATTAGCTTGTCCCCATGTGATTCAAAAGTGGTCTGTCAGCATCATTGCCAGTGCTTTAGTGTTGGTTTAGGAGCAATGCAGTGTGAATCCATCCATAGGTCTGCAGTTTGACACCACACATTAACTGAAGGGAAGAAACTCACAGAAATTCACTTACGGGCTCATTTTCCAATGACCCATTTCAGTTCATGAAAGTTACCGCTTCACTATTTGGTTCATCTTGTATGTTTTGGGTCTTTTTTGGCCTTTGGACCTCAGGTTAGTAGACTTCACCTGATCCACTTTATACCTTTCTTTACTTTCTTTCTTTTTTACTCTTACTATTAATTAATGTACTTATTATTTACTATAGCCCATTACTTTTATGAACAGTCTTTGTGTCTTTCTTTCTCGTTTTTTTTTTTTTTCAGAAAAAATCTGTCATCTTTAAGTTATTCAAGTTATTCTGTAGACTTTTAGGAGACTCGCATCTCCCTCTCTCAGTTCTCCTCCAGTTTGCACTACACATGCTGAAACAGAAGCTTAGGTTGACAGGAAAAATAAAACTCTAAATCTAATCTTGAAACCTCAGGTGCGCGTGTGTCTGTTGGTGTTGGGTTTGTCATCTGAAATGCTTATCCAGGTGGTGTTTTGCAGGTGACATGTCAAATTGTGGTGAAAAGAAAGACAGGGAAACAGTAACAGAATTCAGATTTATGTGTGTGTGTGTGTGTGTGTGTGTGTGTGTGTGTGATTAGTAAGGAGAACATGGGACAGTCAAATCAGGTGGGCATGCAAATGGAGGGCATGCAATAAAGGTGGGACATCAAATGGAGGGCATGCAATAAAAAGCAAAATTGAGTGAGGGAGAGACATATTTATGAGTTTATGTTTTTTTTGTTGACAGCCGTGTGATTGTACACACAACAAGACGGGATTAAGACACACAGTTTATCTGACTTAAATGTTAATTTCCTCAATGACCCTGGGCCACATCATTGGCGGTGTACATGTGGGGGGTGTGTGTGTCATCTCCCCCCGATTCCCTTCTCAAAGCATTCCTTGCCATAGCCACCGCTGCTCTGATTGATCCACCCCATTAGAACTTCAAAAGCCTCTCCGGGTATTGTAACGGGATTTAAAGATTTATTTTTTCCCCATCCTGCGCATGCATAACATCTCCCCTACAAAAATCAATGGCTGTTGTTTGAAGCCTGTGCTAATGCTACTGTACATAGAGTATGCCCTTTCTTACTCAGCAACATTCTGTTGCCCCCTATAACATATCGTTCTCATCAGAGACCAACGTTGAACGCCTTTCTCTGTGTGTGTTTTTTTTTTAGATGAGAGTTACTGTAATCCTGTCTTTGCCTTTGCTGTTGACCAGATCAAAGAGAAGCGAAATCTCTGCCGTCCGGAGACTGCGACTCAATTACCATTTAAATCCTGAGGATGCACGTGGAAGGCGGCATGGAGTGATTGAACTCAGCCTAAGATGGCAGCAGATGCTTTCAACCTGAAGCTTAGTTGAGAGCTCTTACCACTGAGTAATGTGTAAATGCAGTGTGTGTGTGTGTGTGTGTGTGTGTGTGTGTGTGTGTGTGTGTGTGACACCTGCATGAGACAGCTGTGTGTGACACTCTGTGGGCAGAAACTTCTCTGCATTAAAGTAAGCAGGCCGATAATGATGCTTCCTCACCACAGTGGACTATTACCCAGAGTTCTGCTTGGCTCGGTCTGTCAGCGGGTCAGATGCAATTTTCAAATCAGACAAAATGATAATAAGCATTACATCAAACCTCTGACCTATGTCCTTATGTGTGAATTCATGCATGTATGAGTGTGTCAGTTTGAGTGTGTGTGTGTATGTGTGTGTGCCTGTGTGTGCAGCATCTGCACTAAGGTAATTAAAGGGCAAAAGATGGGTCTGAAGAAAGCTTGGACTAGAAGCAGATAATTAGCGTTTTCTGGAATGGAACAGAGTCCTTCAGTAAACATTTTAAATATGAAAGTGCCGTGCGCACTCCAGCACAAAGCCTTTGTCTGTTTATGTGAGCTTGCTTGTTTGTTGAACCATATTCAAACAGCGAGTCCATTTAATCAGGAAAGTTTAATTAATTGTGTTTTTTTGTAGAAAATTAAACACGTTAAATCAACATCTGACTGTCACAATGAAAAAATGTCTTGTTTTTTTTTGGAGAGGCACACAAAATCCTGTTTGCTGATACTTAAAAAGTCATTATGGAACTGAATGCCCAATTATAATCTCTCTGCCTCTCTGCCATTCGGTGTTTTATGCCTCGTCCTAATCTTTTCCATGACAACGAATCATGTTCAATGCGTGAGACCAAATTTGTGACATTACATTTGGAACAAGTGCTTCACAACAATGGCCCACACTTAATGTAACACAACTGTTGTGTTCATTATTAATGTAAAATGCCTCTACCTTTAAATCAGCTGTTTTCAGATAACAGTCGAATCTCAGACACCAAATTACAATGAGTGTGTTTACTGCCTGAAAACGTTCATGCTATTTCCCAAAAGCTCATTACTACATGAATCCCTCATGACCAGACATCAATAGTGCATTACCATTTTCTTAAATAAAGTGTTCTGTTGAAGCACTGCAGAAATAGAAATTTAGTAATAGAAATAGAAATGTATTACATTTTCTCTGTCATCTTCAAAAGAGTTAAAGGATGGAATCCTGGTGAATGACAGTGACATTACTTGACCTTATAGGCAGAATGCCTCAGCTGGGAATCATTGTTCTGTGGTGTTTATTAAATTAGCTCTCCCTCTCCTCAGCCCCCCCAACTGAATGGATCGACAACACAGCTCATCAATATGCACTGGTGGTGATTTGCTCCATTATAATTAGATTTATAAATATTATATTTCTAATTATCTTAATTATAATTGCACTGCACCTGGAGTCACACATACACAGTGTTCAGAGTCTAAGGACTTCACATAAAAGGTACAAGTTTTCCATAATTTCCTCATTTGAGTGTTGTTGTTGTGTGTGTGTGTGTGTGTGTGTGCATGTGTGTGTGTGTGTGTGTGTGAGAGCGAGAGAGAGAGAGAGAGAGAGAGAGAAAGAGAATTAGAGGAAGAGTGCATGTGTGTGTTTGTCGGGGGGAGGGGGGTTTCTAAGGGTTTCCCATAATCCTCTCTGAGACATAAATTCCAATTTCCAGCTCTCTCTGTGTGATGTAGAATGGTCTAGCTTGGAGGTAAAACCACCCACCCAGGTAAAATGGCAGCAACTAATCTCAGAAAGTATACTCTTTCTCAAGCTTGGCTTTGTTTTAGTATGTAAATTCATAGGTTTTAGCGTAGTAGGTTTTATATTTCATTTTTTATATCTCATTATTAGATTGAGATTAGATGTAATTATTGTTAGACTGAGTTTGAATGTAATTTAGTGCTAACATTGTCAAGATTACGTCTTTTATAACTATATATTCATGTCAAATATACAGACAGCAGCTCGCAGGTATGAGTGTGTGTGTGTGTGTGTGTGTGTGTGTGTGTTTTGCAAAGAATAGTGACATCATATTCTGCTAGGGCACAGTGTCCATTTTTTAAAAATGCCAGGTCCCTGGAGCTCTTACACAGCAGGCTTGTTTGAATAAATAACACAGTCACAGAACAGCACACACATTTAAACAGTTGCACACATACACAGACACACACTCACACACCACACCACACCAAAACACGCACACACATAAAGACGCGAAAGCACAGGCACACACATACTGACACTGACAAAATTGCAAAATAGAGACAAGCAGATACATGTACAACACACACACACACACACACACACACACACAGCAGGGTGATATGAATCAATCGCATACTCAGACCGGTAGGCTGGTGTAAATCAATGGAGGGGGTACAGCTGGAATGCCACATAAAACATGCACAGAGGATTAGAGCCAGCGAGAGACAGAAACAAAGAATCAAATAGATACAAAAACAAGATACAAAACAGAGCAACAACATCAGAGCACAACCTAATATCACTGAGACACAGACCAATAGAACTAATTAAAAACATTTACTGTATAAAACCTGAACAGGAATTCGATTCTGAGCTTATATGGTAACAGCAGAAGAGTTGAGGCAACTAAGTGCACAAAGTTTCTACCCTTGCAACTACAGTGTACAAAGTTTCTACCCTTTCACCACTTTAGCTACCATCTGCTAAGAATAAAACTGTGGAGGGACTAGAGGAAAGAGAACAAGAAGCAGCTGTAGCAGAAGGATAGACGGAGGAAGAAAGAAGAGAGAAAGAACGTGAGATACAGAAAACAGCGAGAATGAGAGAAGAAAAGAAAGTAAGTGAGGACTGATGAAAGAGTTGTAGGATTCAGATGGCGATGCAGACAAACATAAACACAGATGTGTGTTCACAGCGAGTGTCTGCCTCCCTGCTCAGCCAGTCAGAAAACTCGGGGATGTGTGTGCAAACACTGAAAACTACTGACACCACTCTGCACTGCACACACAATACAGCACATGCACTGTCACTTAGAGACAGTGTGTGTGTGTGTGTGTGTGTGTGATTAAAGGTCTGAAACACTGACATCAGGGTATTATACACACCCCCAGGGAATAATGTGTGAATTACAACTGATTACTGTAGAAGTGGAGAGAAGGAGAGAGCCACCATTATTAATAAATATGTCATTTTCTTTAGCATTTTAAAATGTTCCCTCTCTTTTTAAACAATGTTCTGACGCCTGAGACACTACCACAGCCATCTAATGCACAATCTGATTGTATTAACTAAAACATGACTTGTATAACTAAAACATGATTCTCCCAAAACTGAAAAGACAACAAAATATGTGTGTGTATGCAGATATAAGATATAAGACTGCAATTTTGGGTAGTGTAAACATGGTCGTAATTTTTCAATCAGTAACACAACATGATCAAACAATGTTATTCTGTCATTAAACACAACATCTAAATGTTTGAATGTGCTCACCATTCTACTACTGAACCCTTGATTTCTAATGCCTCAGTTGCCGTCTTATTTCTCCAGTAATCAAATACGGTACTAATTTCTTTAGTTTTCTTAGCACTACTGTATATAACTAATATAATAACCACCTGATTATATATAACCAGTATAACCAATTTAATATACATGATGTAATAGTCATGGCATTGCAGTGACTTTGGGGGAAAACTGTGTGTGAGTTGGAGCCTAATCTCCACACCCCTCAACCTCCTCTGCCCATTAACAATCCCCTCTCATGGTATCTCTTATCTCCAGCGTTTACATTATTATTCACCTATCCATATGTCATTACTGATAATACCTTTACTCATTCAGATAGCATGGTAATTAGCACTACTCCTGAACTACATTTAGCAGGTTATTAAAAGTCTGGCAAACATTGAAGTGTATTTATACTGTTTTATTTTGTATGTCTGCTCTGTTACCACAGCTCCTGCTTTGGCAGGACAATAAATGTATGAAATACGATTCAGCATGTTCAGTCATTGTAGTTTAGCCACTACTGGGGTGAGGATTTTTTTTATTATTATTTCTTCTTAATGTGACACTAAATAATAGACATGGCTCATTTGGCTAATTAAACAAACATTGTTCAAATATTTCATGAAAGTCCTGAAATGTTTAAGAAACAATTTAAACAAACTCAACAAACTTTTAATTGATAGAACTGGCTTTCTGGCGTTAAAGCAATTTCACAACAAACTACCCCGGCTTGAAACAATCAATATTTGAATTCAAACATACAAACATGTTGTTTTACTTCCTACTATGGAAAACTGTGGAAGCTTATTATCCTAACATTTATATAATTTAATCCTGTTTACTATATATTTAGACTGGTTTTGTAGGTGTCTGTCAGGATATTATCTGAACAACCTGAATTATCTCCTGTAACTCGTTAAGACTCATAAAGAGCTTTGGCATCTCCATCCCAGCATTCTGACTCCACAAACTTATGCAATTGGTACATGGTTTAGAAAATGACAATAAAGTGTCTTGTATCACTGCTCTGTGTCCAGAATGTTGTTGATGGGCTAAGGTCAAGACTAGTCATGTCCATTTAAGTTTATTCCATTCAATGGAAATTGCAGTGCTCCTGCCCACTCTTATGCCCATAAAAACATGTATATTCATATACTTTCTTATTCACTTAAGAGGGTGCCAATAAATGAACCACATAAATACAAGTGAAAAAAAAAACTTAAACACAACATAGACCATAAATAGACCTTAACAAATAGACCATGGATACACTCCAGAAAAAGTTATGAAAAAAAAAATGCTTTTAAATGCTTGTTGTGCTGTCTGGTAGCCTGAGGTAGCCTGAGGTAGCCTTTCTGTCAAATTACCATGAAGAGGGTGACCAGACCCCTTATGTCATTTTTACCAGACATCAAATTTACCATCAGACATTTTATCTGTTATATTTACTCTCCCACCATTTTTCCAGCATTTTCAGTCTCTCAGTCAATCCTTCTCAGTTGTCCCAACATTCCCATGTCGGCCACTACACATTAACTCCAAACACTAGAACAGTGACAAAAACATTTTCATCACACCAGTATTTAATGTAGAAGGCTGCAAGTTCTGTAAATGCAAATATGGGGTTAACTTTTTCATCAATAAAACAGCATGATCTGAACATGCTAGTTTGTCATTAAAAATAATGTCTAAATATATGTATGTGTTCACCAACTTTACTACTGAGCTTTTAGTTGCAGTTTTTTCTCCAGTAATCAAATACGGCTTCTTTCGTTTTCTTAACACTGGGTTCTATGAAATAGGTGTTGCAATAATCAACAATGACTAGTCATAATTTCCAGTTAACCCAATGAGTGCTGTGTCACCTGCAATTTCGCATGCTCTGTGTGGCCATGACACCATTAGAATTCTGACTAAAATGATTTTTTTCTGCCATTTTTCCTGCACTCAGATATGAATGACACTTGTATTTATTTATACATAAAGACAATCTATGGTGATCTATGTTTACATAAATATCAGTTCATGAGAGAGGACCGTTTCCATGGTCTATGAACTGAGATTTTGTACAACATGATTAGGTTGAGGTGTGAACCGTGAGTAATGCCTCTGATTGAGATCTATAAAAGACAATGGCTGCAACAAATGGGCGAAGCCAAGACCAAGATAGAGGAGTAATGTTTCTATTTTCTTATTCCTCATGATTGCTAAAGCACTGGACACAATAGGGGCTGTTTCCCCTCCTTGTCTTATTTTCTTGTTTTGGGGCAGAAATCATTGGACATAGTGTGCTATTGTCACATTGGTGAAATTGTCCCTTTCCAGCTAAATTTCTCACTCTCTCTCCATCCTCTCTCCTACACTTACGTCATCCTCCCCAACTACTCCCCAACCCCATCCCACAACATCTCTCTCTCTCTCTCTGACTTACCCTCTATTTACCCCATCTTTCTCTCGTTCATCCCTCCATTCCGATCTCTCTCTCTCTCTGTCAGTCTCTCTCTCTATTTCTCTCACTCTGTTAGTTGTGGGGCTGCCCTGCCTCCCTTTTGAGTGAGCCAGTGCAGAGTAAAAACCCCTGGAGTGACTGTCACAGCTGCCTCAGAGCACAAGCGGAGGATCAGCAGCTCTGGGCTACGGAGAGAGAGAGAGAGAGAGCGAGAGAGAGAGAGAGGGAGAGAGAGAGTGTGACATGGTAAAGCGGGGAGGGATAATGTGCGAAATAGTGTAAGAAATGTATGCAGAGAAAGATAGGAAGAGCACGAGAGGGGGAGAGAGAGAAAGAACAAAAAAGTGGGACAGTTAGACAGTGAGAAAGAGGGGATGGGAGGGTAAAGAGTTAGAGGAAGAAAAGATCAGCCCAAGGACACATGCGCCTCAGCTCTACATGCACACACACACACAAACACACACACACACACACACATATTCACACTCCCCTTACAGACATAAAAAAAATTGAACTTACATGTGCACACACACTCTCATAGATAAAGTACACTGCACAAATACCCAAGAGATCCCCGCATCCACTCCCTGCACTCCTTTTCCAAACACACACAGACACACATAGATGGAAAGATACACAGACTGGAAGACAGACAGGAAAACACACACACACACACACACACACACACACACACACACCCTAAGACAGCACTAAGCTTAAAGCTTCCCTCCATGATTTAAGATTGCCATGTTCCATTTACACATTCACACTGTACCATACTGAGTGGCATCTGTGATATTTACCACCACACCAACGCACACCAACACACACCTACACACACACACACACACACACATACACACACACACACACACACACACACCTACACACACACTCTCTCTTTACGAGTAGGCTTCCACATTCTGTTTGCTGGTGTTTACCCAGCCCTAATCGATGCCTTTCTGCTCTAACAGAATGGGAGGTAGTGTATCTTGGGAAATCTGGGGGAAATCAATGGCAGACGACAGCACATCTTGGTGTTTTGAGAGTTTGTGTGCACACTGTAAAAGAATAATGCTTAATTCATCATAAAAAGTGTAAAACATTTTGAGTAGAGTAAACTAGTATCTTTCAAGTACACTGAAAAAAAGAATAACCCAAGCTTTATACTTTAAAAAATGGTGGAAACTTGAGTTAAAGCCTCTATGTGTAGGATCGTATCAGAATTCCCCATCTATCGGCGAAGTGGTATACTGCATACGTTTGAATAAAATGTATTAGCCCTCCCCTTCCCACAATCCTAATTTCTTGCTACGGAGGCCGAACGCTTGCTCGCTCGCTCTTATCTCAGTTTCTGCCATAGATATGTACATATCTATGGTTTCTGCTACTCAGTCTCTGAGCGGAAACGCGAAAGGCGGAGCTGAATATACGATACTGCTCTCCCCTACAAGAACCCGTACTTTTGAAAATGGCGGCGCAAAATGGATATTCTTCTTTGGTCCCCAGCCATATCTATATATAAATGGAAATTACCAAGTTTACCGGAACACTACAATTTATTCATGGAGGTAATTACCATCGTTTTACATTATATTTTTAAAATAAAAAATATATTTTTAATAAAAGACGAAAATAAATAGAAGATAAATCCTACACATAGAGGCTTTAACATCACTAGTCTTATAGTAGTTATGTAGTTATGTTCACCATAAAGTTTTTTTTTTGGATTACAAGCTGCATTTCTCCATTGACATGTTCATGCAAAAAATACTTTCGGATTTCTTTTAGATTCTGCCACAGCATTTACCAAAGAATTTTTATTTTATTTTTCACTTAATGATTTCATGAAATCTATTTTTTTTTAGCTCTCAGTTTGTTAATCAACCACACATTTTATTAAATAACCAGTTCATAAAGAAAACTTGGGTGACGCCGTAATTAGATGATGATGCGGACCAATAAAGTCTGCTCACAAATCCTGTGCTTGTTTAATTTACTATGGCGGCAGAGACGTTGTCCAAGCACAGTTGACTGCTGATTTAATTTTTAATTGCTGGATTATCGATGTTATACATCAGCCAGAGATCCAAGACCCCACTACTTAAAGGATTTATCCGGAGTAAAATACACTTTAGATCAATTTACGGATGATTGGGAGTACATACGTTGAGTTGACATGACAAAATCATGTAATTCGGATGTGTTTTGAGAAAGTTATATTTTACCGTTTTGAGCCAAAGTTCGTTAGCCTGGAAGTGACCCGGGCATATAATTTCCACCGCTATAAAACGCTATTTTATACCTCTTCTACAGTTCCAAACAACATTACACTTACGTGGTAGTGAGTAGAGAAGCCAAACCGAAGTATCCCGAGGTCTTCATGTGGTCGGATAGAGAGTCTAGAATAAATTTTAATGAGCCAGTACCTGTTCGGAAATGTTGTTGTTTTAGCTGCCACTTTGCCTTGAGTTTTTTTAAATATTCGTTTTTGATGCGTTTTCGTGTGGATGACAGGTGAAAACGAAGAAAAATATCTTCGGTTTTGCAGATACCCCGCTACATGTGGACAGGGCCTAAATCTCCCCCTTCCCCAGCCCTCTTTGTCCTCCCTCCAACAATAGATGGGCTGTCATAAAAAGTTGCATTGTTTGCAAGATGAAAAGTAATCAGGTAATCCCCAACAATGTAACTGTAATTTGATTACACATTTTTGCATTGTAATCTGGGCTGATTACAGTTACTTGATTTTTGTAATCTGATTACGTAATCCAGATTACATGTAATCCATTACTACCCAACCCTGTCTGCACTTTACACCTGCCACAATCTAGCACACACTAACCCAGCCTAGTGGGCTGCCTGCTACAGCCTGAGGAGCAGTGAGAGATGCCTTGCTCAGGGCACTTTGACGATGGTCTACTGATCTCTACTGATCTGGGATCAAACCCTTCGGTTACAAGCCCACAGCCCCAATCAGAAGGCCATGGCTGCAACATGCATGGCATCTTGCATGAAAGTCAGAATAAAAGTTCATCACATACTGTATTGTTGCTGCAAACTTGGAGACCTGGAAATTATGATCAGTAAACATATTTTGAACATCTTTCAAATTTACTACAACCAAAAATTGTCATATGACACCTGGCTACAGTGTCATTTGTCACAAACAAACAAACAATCCATTCTTTCTACAAGAATCACACTCATCTTTAACATTTGCCGCAGCTATAAACAAAAGTTTTGCAAGTCGTGTTTTCCTAACACAAAGTCAGCCTTCATTTTTTTACTCAGCCAATGTCTAAAATGTCAGGTAGAAATGTGTAAATGAGGCATCATACACTGAACTATATACAATAATTGACCCCATTTTTGGCATGTACCTCAAAGAGAAAACAACTTAAACAATCTACTGTATACGTCTAGCCCTAATGGGATTTGTTAGAAGATGAACTAAGGCCTCCCACCTTCTTTCACACTGTGGAGAATGGATAATCATCTCAAGTATTTGTATTGTATTGAAATATTATTTTCACGTTACTGTATACCTATAGGTATTGCATCTCAAAATTGTCCATATTAACAGTCAATTTCCTATACAGGGAGATGAGTGGAGTGATTTGTACTCATAAACCTCTTTCAAGGTTGGCAGGTCTGTGCATATGTGTGTGTGTGTGTGTGTTTGTGTGTGTGCGATAGACAGCAGTAGTAGCAATAACTAACCTTATGACATATATCCCTGGCCCACTAAGCCCCCCACCGCCCAAACTCCAACCGACCCCCACCCTCTCACAATCCCATCTCTCTCTGAGGAATGGCTATACGGAGGTAGATGGGTTGAAACTGCCCACATTTATATCCTCTGAGTACCGAGGAGAGCAGAGCTGATGAAATAGCCTGTCTGGGGCAAAGCAAGTCTGGCCTGGGTTTGGACTATTAAAGGACATGGGATGTTACTGTAAGTGGACATATAGTCAGCGAAAGGTTGTCTATAACTTCTGAAATGTAGTGGGTATTACATGGTGGGAGTGAAAATATAACGTGTATGTGACTCGTGTGTGTGTGTGTGTGTGTGGTGATTTTTTCAGTTCGTGCATACCCTGGGTGTGTTTGTTGAATCTGTAATTTATGTGTTAGAGTCATGAAAGAATGCCTGTCTCTGTGTGTGTGTGTGTGTGTGTGTATAGATGAGAGAAAGAGAATTTGTATTTGTGTGTTTAATCTGTGAGTGAGCATGTGGATTCTGTGTGTGTGTGTGTGTGTATTGTCGTAGATGCCTGGAGGCACATTGTCTGGGTGACCTCAGAGGAAAATCAATGCGAGTTATTAGTTATAATTGTGCCGATTGATCGCTCCGATGCGCGTCTGAGGCAATGGGGCCATCTCTCCGTGTAGCCTGAAATCCATAAATCCTACAAATCAAGCTTGAGAGGCCTGAGGTGTCTGGGAGGAGACCCAGTGAAGATCACTATCATTCAGTCTGACTGACAGCTGACAAAGCACGAGGCAGAGAGTGATGGCTTCATGCCAAATATTCTCATAATTTGTGACGACTCTGGCTAGTGTGTTTGTGTGTGTGCTGTGTGTGTGTGTGTATATAAATATGGACATGTTAATGTTTTTAGTTTGCTGGCATGCGTGAGTAGTGTGTGCAAATAAGTACATGTATGTACTAATGTTCATGTATATGTAAATCATTGTGTCTGTTCATGTGTGTGAGTATGTATGTGTGTGTGTGTGTGTGTGTATTTTCAGTCATGACTTCTCTGTTCACATTTGTAATTATGTGTCTCTTTGATGATCAGAGTTTTTTTAATAGGGTCACGATTGTTCAAAGCTCAGCACATGAAACGCCCAAAGGGAAACGTTTGATAGACCACACATCAGAAAACTGCCCAGAGTGATCTGAAAGCAATTAAGCCTCACAGTGGCCTAATCAAGATTAGCCGTCCACGGGAGCAAACTGCATTTTTTATCCTCCTTTTCTTCTGTAATAGAGAGTGTCTGATCGGCAGATTTGTGTATTGGTGGGTAAGGGGGGCGGGAGGGTGGTTCTACTTTTGATGACAGAATTGCCTGATTGCTTATCCCCCCCCCCCCACCCTTATTTCTTGCTCACATTTATTAACCTCCATTCCAAACACACACGCGTGTGCACACACACACACACAAATATAGGCACATACACACACTATGGGATTGTTGCTGTGGTGAGAATAATAGTTTATGGCTGTGCCAAAGATGGTTAAGGACAAGCGCTTGTGTGCCAAGCCTGTGCCTGCCAAAATGTGCTTGGCATGTTTCTTCCACCATGGAATTCTGTTTTCAGTGATTCGTAACGCTCAACATAGGTTTGCACAACGACTACATTCCCACAGCTAGTGAATAGGGCAGAGCACCGGGCTGCAAAAGAACCTGTTAAAATATTCAACCCTAAACCCAACCCTAGGATCTTATTCACAGAGCGACTTACATTTCACTTTCCCTAACATTCCCTACAAGATGGCATTGGCACTTTGTGGAGGTCTGCAGTGTGTACGTGCCCTTGTAGTGGCTCCTACGTATCAGTTTGCGTTTAGTGATACTAGAAGCAGAGATGAAAGAGGCAAGCTTGTCTCAGGGAGTGATTGACCTACCATTCTCCAGTCCGATCTGATTCATTGTAAAAGTTGTATTTAGTGGAAGTGTAGTAAGTAATTAGTGGCATGCTGAGATAACATGTAAATTTGTCTGTGTATATGAAAATACAATAGATTAAGCAGCCATGTGTGGCTCTGGGTATGAACAAGCGTGTGTGTGTGTGTGTGTGTGTGTGTATGTGTATGTGTGTGAGGAAGTGAGTACCATATCATGAGGACAGTCACTTTCTTATCCTACTATGTGAGCTGGAAAGGGCTCTCAGTGCATTTTTATTAATTAACAGAAGCTTTTATTAATTAACTGATTAAAATCAGCCAGACCTTTCCCTTAGAACTCTCTTACTTTCAGTGAATAACCCATGTTTAAGGGCGTTCAAATTACACATAAGAGTGTGTGCCTGTGTGTGTGTTTATGTTTCTGTGCATGTGTGCATGAGTATCTGTAAGTATTTGTGCTGTTTGTGTTTGCCTATATGCTTGTATACACAGGTATATCTGCTCAAATATGTGTGTGTGTGTTTGTGTCTGTGTGTGAGTGTGTGTCTCTGCGTTTGTGTGTGTGTGTGTCTGCATTTGTGTGTGTATGTGTCTCTCTGTGTGAGGCCTCCCTCAGAGCAGCAGTAAGTGCTGAAAGGGAGGGACAATAGCACAGCTGAGGGAGACCTATGAAGAATTGATGGCCACTGGACCACCATTAGTAGCACACTTGGCTCAATATTACCCCCTTCTCTCCCTGCCCAGTGGGTGAGGGCAGAGGAAAAGCTTATGAAAGCCGGGGATGGGGGGAACAAAGGGAGACACGGTAAAATGAGAGATTTGATGGAGAGAGACAGGGTGAGTGAGCCCAAGAGACAGGCCGAGAGAGAGAGACAAGTGAGAAAAAGCAAGTGCCATTGCAAGAGGCTTATATGTATGTGTGTGTGTGTGTGTGTGTGTGTGTGAGAGAGAGA